>JBBMKC010034717.1:0-18249 GCA_037834085.1 Bipalium vagum | reverse complement strand
TATATTCGAATTGTTTGTATATCGCCCTTTATAAATTGACCTGACATCTTTTGAAAGTCACCAAAATGATCAAATGAGCTTGGTCGTTTAATAAAATTTCCTATCAAAACTTTGTCTTAATTTTACAATTACAGCAATCCGAAAAAATTCTCTTAACCCAGTTTCAAATCTGAACTTGTAATAAAAGGCAGTGGATAATTCAGCAAGAAAAATTATAATAAAGTTTTATTATAAAATATATAATTATTTTTAAAAGAAATAAAATTTTCTTGTTAAATTTTTTATATTCAAAATCATTAATTAAATAATAAGTAATTAACAACAATAATAACAATTAATTTTTGAATAAAATAATAATACACGTTGTAAAATAAATATAAATAACAATTCGAAATTCCTAAATATCATTAATTATCACCAATGGCCATATTATTAATAATATTTAAATTGTTGAAGAAAAGTTCACAAGTTAACTAACAGAGAAGTATCTAGTTGGATCAAATCGAGATCTGCAATGTAAGAATCGGGCTCTTGTGTTTTTGTGGTTTTGGACGTGTTGGCATCTACGGCGTTGCCATCATTTTTGGAAACATACGGTTTGGTGTTGTGAAGGTCCTCAAAAGTAAAATTACTCATGTTCGGTTCTTCGTCAACTGGCTTCGGATGGCTCATAGTAAAGGGTAATTCCACAGAAATATCGCTGAAATATTATTTGTACAATTGAACATTGTGAAAAAGTCAGCATTTTAAAACTTATTATTTTTAATTTATCCGTTTTATGAAAACTTAATGAACTATTAAAATAATAATTATTAACAAGAAAAGGTTTTATATCCAAAAAATGATATTCATAATATTCATTTTATATCGCAAATCTGAATTTTCAAATAAAATTAAAGTATCCAACCATATAATTTTTAATTCTTTTCTTAAAAAATTTATTGATTTAATCGAAATTATATATAATTACTCTAAAATCTCAAACAATACCTCTGGGAAATTATGTTTTGGTCCAGATATTTTTGGAAAAATAGAGGGAGAAGATAAATTAAATTTTAAAAAATGTTTGTTCATCGCACATTTCTTAATAATCGGATTCAGGTGTCTCGAGTATGTCGTTATTACTGTTAAAATGGCCTCTTTTCCTTGATATCGAGTCAAAATTTTCACCAAACTGTGAATTTGGTCCAATTATCAAATCACTGAAGTCATTCAGAAAACATTTTATAAAAATTTTTGAAATCAGTTTCGAATTTTTTTACGTCTGTTCTTTTTCGTTCACAGTCAACTGAATGAAAATAATCATATAGAAAATTGAGAATTTTTCGATTCCATAGATTTAGACCAGAAAACATCGACTGTTGAAAAAGATCAGTTGTTAATCCACCGAGAATCACATAAAACAGAATCTTTTTTGTGTAAAAAATCTTTGGATTCCTTTGAAATAACTCCAAGCACTGTCGAATATAACAAAAATGTATTAGGTGGTGTTAATACAGTACAAAACAAATTCTTTGGAACTTTAAACATTTTCGATTTAAACCAAAATTTTTCAGAGTACAGTGCACAACACCATTCAAAATCTTGATTGATTCAGTCTTCTTTAAAATTGAGTTTGCGATCATTTCCTACCGTTGGGAAGCGATTATTATTCTGAATTAGACATTTTTCTACTAATAAGGGAAATTTTAGCAGACCCAACAGTGTCGACAGTAATTTTGTCATTTTCTTCAATAAATGTTGCTGTCTCATCCACATTTAAATGTTTTCAATTTACGTTCAACATTCATGAATTATGCTTTTAATGTGATCAATAAATATTAGACCCCTGAGAACAATCTCATTATCAGGTATACTCGAAACTCTTTACCTTTCAAAATGTTAATTACTTTCACTTTAAAAACCTGGTTAACCAATCACAAGATGTTTTTAAATCGGAAGCATAACCCAATTCATTAGAATAATCTTTTGCTTATTGTATTACTTTCTCTGGTTCTTCTTGCTTTAGAACTAGTTTAACAGATTTCATATTTTCGGTTAATCCATGACCTTAACATATTCTTTCCGATCTTAATATTTTTTGAAACTTCAGAAAGATTTCAAATAAGTCGATACAAAGTTATAGTTCTTAAATTCAGTTTTATTCGTTATTTATTTCATGAAAGCTATTTTTAATGATAGTGAAACCTGTTAATTTGGGCACATGCTTAAGTTGATCCTGTTATTTAAAAACAGACAAAAGTTATATTTAATCCTTATATGTGATTCCTACTAAATTGGTCACCTGCATAAGTTATGACATGGACAGGACTATGTTAAATATTATTTTAAATGGAATTTAAATAAGAAAAAAAATTAATTTATTAATGTATTTAAATATTAACAAAATGTAAATTTCAAATGAAAGAATTAAATATTGAAAAAAAACCAATTTTAATAAAAATTAAATTAATTAATGTATTTTTAAAATTGATATTGCAGTTTATGACAAAAAAATTGATAAATTATGTACATCTCTTTATCTAAGGGAAAAATATAGAAAAATTGAATATTTTGAAAAATTTTATATATTTTTAGTCCTGAAATTTTTTAGAAAATTGGAGTGGGTGGTGAACTATGTGGACTTTTAAAGATTGTGTAATACTTAAATTCTGAATGATTTATTAATGTAACTAGATTTTTCAATATTAATTAATTAATAATGATAATAATTATTATTATTATTAATTAATTCAATTTATTGAAATTATTCTATTAATTGTAAATTTTATAATATTAAAACTTATTATTGATATTATCTAATTTATAAAAACAAATAAAAAATTAATATTATTGAATTCATTATAACTATTATGTAATCTTTCTTTATTATAGAGAATCTATCACTAAAAGATATTTATTTTATATTAATTAAATAATAAATAATTTATTTATTAAATAGTGATTATACTAATACTCCTAATAATATCGTGAATGGAATTGTAAATGATAATATGAAACCGGAAATCAGTTCGGATAAACAAACCGGAAAATTTAAGTTCGAAATATTTACAATAATTGTTTCTGATAAGTCCAATTTGTTCACAACAAATCATACATTATCGATAATCAATATATCTAATTAGGATGATGGGTGGACAAATAAACATAACAAATTTAATACTTGACAAGAAATTTAATTTGATTTCGAAATCGAAGAAGTCAAAAATAAAGACCCCAAGAAATATTAATCTTTACGACTTCGAGACCGATAAGTTAAAATAATATATAAATGAAAACTTAAAACATTTCGCTTTAAGATTATTTTTTTAAGTAATAAGATTTATACTGGTTCAGCAAAGGAAAAATGGGGAACCACGTATATGTTCATGTTTTTTCTACAGATTTCACTACAAGAATGAAATCAAGCCTACCGTTATTAAAGCTTTCAAAATTATTAAATTCAGGCTCTCTTTCAATTGTAAATTTTCTGGTAATTACATTTGAAGAACGCACTGTTGTCATATCATCCATGTCATAATGAAAAATAAAGTTTTCATTAATTTCCAACAAATAAAAAAACATTGTAAGAAATAAATTAATTTCTGACATCTTTTTAAAAAATAACAAAGCCAAGCAATTTAAAGATTCAGTATTTTTCATAGTATATAATCAATAGTAAAATAATTAAAAATTCATATTATTGGTCCATTTTTCAAATTAATGTCAGTAAAACATTCTCTTTTGAGCTTTGGTATTTTAAAATTTAATTAACATCAATTAAATTAAAATAATTAATGTAATTTTATTAATAATTCCACATAATTCCAATTAAATTGATTAATTAAAATAAACACAATAAATGAAAATTATTTATCCATAAAATATTATTTCTTAAAAAATAATATTCAATATTAATACTTTTTAATAAATAATTATTATCACGAAAACAAATTTGAAAAAAATCAATAGACGGATTGATAAATTCAGTTAATAAATAAACTAAATAGGAATAACAATGAATTTTAAGAGAAAAAATTGTTACACTTTGTTTTTTTACTTTTGAAAATTTATAAGTAAAATATTAAAATTAATTAATATTATATAATATTAATTCAATCAATTTGATTAATTAAAATAAATGGAAAATGATAGGATTAATGAAAAGGGTCTTTCAAATTGCACTGTTTTTAAAATATTTATTAAATCACACAGTATATCCTAACTTCAAAAAACTTTTTATTGACAAATAAAGTACAAGTTCTGCCATTTGTATACAAAAAATATCTGCCAAATGACCACTTCTTGTACTTCCACAGTTGTCTAGTCGTTCGTTAAACTGTTTAATGGCGAGTTGGCATAATTGTGATTCAATCTTAAAATTACGCGAATAATTCCATTTAATTTAGGAATTGATTTTGGATTGTTTTTACAGATGATTTTTCACTTAACTCCACAAAATAGTCTGAGTGTCAAATCGCATGATCTTCCTGGTCAATTCACATCACCTTTTTTTGAAATAACTCAACCATTAAATTCTTATTTTAATAAAGCAATTGTTTAATTTGCAAAAAATGCTGGTAGCGCCGTCCTTCAGACCAATATTGTTAAATTCAGTGATCATCTCACCATGTCGATTATCATGACACAGTTACATTGTCATCGCTAACATTCTCAAAGAAATATGGATCAATTGCAGTGAGGTATTTTTGACGTAAAGGTAATCGTTGATTTTCTTTAAACCAAATACGGTTTTTTATTGACATATCCACTAATTTCACAATGTTCTTAATAGAAAATTAGCTAGATGTTCCTTGACCAAATTTAGAAATGGGCAACATTTTAAATGATCTAATGGCTATAATTTGTGTGTTTTGAACCTTATAGTCTTTCAGAGCAAAATCCTTTTTATAAAATACTCAAGGTTTTTTACTAACTCAAAATTGTTATGAAAGTCGACTAATAGACATTTAATGGTCTTCTACTACACCTGGACCAACCAAATCAGAATATTTTTGAACGACCACTCCGACTATATTTATTTGTTCTTCTATCTTCCACTGAAACACTTTGTTGAAATCTTTGAATAATTTGATTGATCGTGCTTTCCTATGGACAATTATGTCGACCGAAAAAAATTGCGTAATTTTCTGTAGACATTTTTATTGAACGCTCATTTTCATAAAAATAATTTCACAATCTAAACAAAGTTGTTGAGTTGTATAAGAAGCCATTTTTTTAACATGAAATAAATCATTAATTAATTATCAATAAAAATATTTTATTTAAGAAAACGGCGATTTTTAAAGAGACTACATAATAAAAAATAATTATTAAATTTTTTTAGAAAAAAATGGATAAATTAAAATTAACAATAACATTAAAGTAAGGTAAGAAAGTAAAAACAAATCTCTCAAATTAAATTGTAAAATAATTCAACAATATATATATTATTCCAGATAATAGGAGTAATATATAATAAAAATGTTTTTAATAAATAATAATTTTGACAAGTCTGTTTAAAAAAATCAATATATGAACAAAACGATTGTTAAATTCAGCTAATAAATAAACAAAAATAAACAATAACATTAAATTAAAAAGAAAAAAATAGGTTGGTTCATTTTATTTTATTACTTTTGAAAATGTCAAATAATTTTAAAATATTAAAATAAATAAATTTTTTAGAAAGAAATGAAATTAAAAATTATTGAGGTAATAAAATAATTTCGTTTTTTATGATTATATTTTTCAGCATGAAAAAGTATTAACGAATTGCAAAATTTCATTAATAGAAAAAGATTTTCAATGATGAAAAAATAATGAAAACTAATTTTTCCCAAAATGCCTTAAAGCGTCAAAAATTCTGTTGGTGAGACTTCACAGAGAAAAACTTAATTAAAACACCGTCTTTGAGAATGTCGTCAGTGTCTCGTTGCCCATTGAGATGAATCTCTATCAAATGCTCTCAACTTTGCAGAGGGAAAATATCATAACATATTTCCGTCAACGATTTTAAGTGTAAAAAGCTCCGAGACTTAAGTCTTGAATTGTAAGTCTTCATATTTCCAAAAAACGAAGTAAATTAAAGAGAGAAAAACGTTCAGTTTCACATTTTCATTTGAAAGAGGAAGATGGGATATCCTTCTCTTCTCCCTAATGGATGTTAAATATCACTTACGGAATTTTATTGTAAAAGATGTCTTTCTTGGTGATATCAGTGCTTTCTTTTTCTGCTATTATTCTCACTATTTTCTTGTGGAAAACAAACATATGACATGAAAGACACTTCTTAAAACTCAGTGCTATTTAGTGAATTGCTTTAATTATTACTCACCTAAAAATAATAATAAATTCTAAAGAGGTCAAAGAGAGGTCAATCACACGGATAAATAAATTAGGCTACCGGTCCCCTACTAAAACAATAATCTGGCCTCGGTTTTTTTGTGACTGAATTAACGAGCATATGTCATAACACCTTGTGACCTCTGTTGATTTTAGTCATGCAAACGTTCGACCTCTCTCTTCTTACAAAACAGTAAAATTCGTTAAGTTGAACTTCTGACAATGCCGAAACGTGACTCCTACTTTTTCGTTGATTTTATGACTCGTTAGTAATAACATGCACCACCCAGCGTTCCATTACATAACTTGTCAACATGGACGTTTTGTCATATTATATCACATTTCGTATTCCAACATATCAACAAATAATTCATCAATTCCGATGATAAAAAACGAAACATTTTTTTCTTTTAGTCTTATAACTAATAAAATCGTGCATTTTCCATTGTTCCCCAAATAATTGTATATTATAATGGAATGCCATAAAAAATTTTCACATTCAAATCTTTAAATTCTTTGGTATATCGATTTCGAAATCACCACAAAATTATTAAATCAATACTGAAAATAAATGGGAACAAATCTCTCAATTTGCTCTATCGATAGATATTAACTACTTTTATGAAGTACTCCTTTGGAAGAAAATCTATAGATCAATAAAAAAATATTTGATCGAATTGACTCAAACAAAAATGTCTTTAAACTTACGATCAGTTAGCGGCATTTGCAGTCATTCTACTGGGAAAAGATTAAGAAAATAATAAAAAAAAACCAACCGTCTCTATTTTGTCTGTGTTCCGACAACACAGGGGTACATTAAAAATTAAAATCATAGTATCACAGTTTTAAATTTGTCATAAATGATTAGCTGAATTAAACATTTATTATTATATTAAATATATTATTTTTCCAATTTTATGAATGAATCCAAACATTCCGCAATGTCAAAGGTAATTGATCATCTTTCAGTTGTGTAAAAACGTTTACGGTTACCGCTATAGAAAATTCGACTTCTAAAATTCCGCCTTTAATTTATTCATATAGAAATATAATATTTATATAATTATTATTATTTGACAAAAAATATAAAAATTAAAAAACCTTTGAGTTGACATTTTATAATATTATATTTATATATAAATAATATAGATATATTATATAAAATAAATATTATTAATTGTGATAATAAAAAAACATTGCGAAAATTAAAAAATATTTTTGTCTAAATAATATTTATTTTAAAATAATCAATAATTTCAAGTTAAATTTTGATTTTAACTTCAAATTTTCATGAAAAAATTTTTTGATAAATATGAATTGCGAAAATTTACTAAAAAAATAATTTAATAAATAAGATTTTCGTCCATCATCATGAAAAATTAATCCGGTATGACAGTGATAATAATAATAAGTAATTATAAAACTGAAAATAATTGTAAAATTAATAAAAAGTACCAACCTGGTTCCAAATCCTAAAACGAGTCGAACCTTCACTTTATATTGTACGATGATTCCCAGATTCTCCTTGTTGGTGTTCTCATTTATTCTGAACGAGAGATCGGAAATCAATAAAATATTTGCATAGAAAGCTGAGCTTTAATTTTTTAATTAATTAAGTTTTCAGAGAGGGAAATTTTTGTTACGCCTCAATAATTCGCTGATCTTTTAATTCATAAAAAGCTCTTTTTAATAACAAAGGAAAATTCCTTTTCCTATAATTTCTTTTCATCTCTGAAACAGAAAAAGTGATACGAGATTTTTAATTACATTTTTGAATTAATTCTCAAATCCAATAAAAGACTTTATTTATATTTATTTTCATCGGGCACCAGAGTTTTTGACGTGGAGAAAAGGTTCGAGCTGCCAATTTTGTTGCCATCGATAACATTTCCCTCTTTTTTGTTCTACATAAAGAGAAGTGTAAAAAAACCAAAAACAGATGTAGTCAATAATATCAGAAACCAACCAAATTGACGAAGAAACTTTATTTTGACCTATCATATATTTTAATATTAAATAACTAACAAACCTGATAATTTTGATGATGATCATAGTCGACAAAACAGTTAAAGAAGGTCTTTGAAATAAAGTTTCTTACGGAATGAATAGGAATCAGACAAGTCACCAACAACACACGGACAACTGGAAGAATATAAAAACCACAAACAGGAAAACTTTCAATTCTGTTGGTCTACGACTTCTTAAAATCAAATTAATGGTAGAGAATTCCTAAGACTGGTCCACTTTTCAAAATCACTTCAAAATGCTTTAATAATATTTACAAAATCGTTTTTTATTCTAAATTTCTTTCTCATCTCAGTCATTACTCCTTTTCACTGTTACTATAGCTATAAAAATAATTATTAATATAATCATAATCAAAATATCTCTTAAGATATCTATTAGGAAAGATAAAATATAACATTGGACAGTAAATAAATCCAATAAATTGATTAAATTAATGATATATTATATTGTTCGGAAAGTTTCTCGAGTTTTTCATATCAATGCTATGAACTTAATTTTTATAAAAGATATTTTTACATTATTGACTCAGTATTCATTACAGCAATGAAGAGACACCATGTCGGTTTATTGGTAAGTTTTTATTATGAACACATTAAATTATTTTGGAGATGTGAAATTTGAAATGCATGACAAGAAATTGAATTTTCGATATAGGTCAGTATATTATTAATATGAAGCTAAAAATGATACACAATCCAGAAGTTATGTGCCCTGTCTGGAAAAGATTCGATAACCGAAAGTCAACGTCAAATTTTCATATTTAAGTTTCTTTACGGAAGAAATTTCTGAAAGGTGAATTCGGTAAAGGAGATAAAGATAAACTGAAGATTTTAATTTTTATAAAATCTGCATTTGATGACTGAAGAAAATTTATTGTTGCCTAGTCCAATCTCCCATTCCAATTTGAAACATTTTTTCTCGATTGGCAAAGATTTATTTTTTATTTCACGTATTCTCTCAGAACTAGATAATATCCAATACCTTGAAATCTAAGACCTGTAGCTGAAATATGAGAAAAACGAGCTATTTCTTGGTTCACCACCGTCAACTAATGAAATTTAATGAATGTGAGAAGCCGAAGAAACAAACTTCATTGACAAACAGAAAAAGAACAGTATATCAAAATGACAAGAAACATTAAATAAATTTGGTAATTCGGCAGAAACTATTGAATTTTGAAGGGTGGATATGATCTAACTCCTACAGGTTTTTACTGATTTCGCTCGCTGAAACAGTCTTTAATTGGCAAAACTGTTCAATTCAAGTGAAAAGGTATTCATGGTGCCACAGGTTTTTGCAAATAATGACCGGAAATTCTACGAGAATGTAATCTTATCTTGTAAATGGTAGACGAAGTTGTTTCAAAAGGGACCATACATTATTGATAGAAAATTGTTGTTATTGACAAAAACGATCTTGATTTTTACTAAAAAATTCCCGACAATCAAATAGATTTAAATATTTTTATTGTTTTACTTTATTATCAATTTAATAATATCAACATTAAAATAAGGAAGGGAAAGGAATCTGTCTGGCTTTACAATTGTTTCTATTGTCAGATGTTACTATGATTGTGAAATAGTAATAATAGTAATAATAATAGGATTATAATGGCTATCTTCATTACTTTATAAATATGAAAATATAAGCAATATTGATTTCCAAAACCAAAGGTGATTTATTTAGGACGTAGTTCGAATAAGTGAAATTGTAATCAAAACAATGTTTGGGATAATTTATGGTCGGTTGCTGTCTAATTGACAGTAGACGTATTTTAAAAATCTAAATACGTATCAAATTTGACAAAAGATAAAAATGTTATATTTCAAAAAAGTTTTTGCGTCTGAAATCAGGTAATTAATGTTAGCTGTAAAGCCAATGTCCACCAAAGTTAATTATTAAAGATCCTTATTGATTATTAATAAAGCCATATTGGAAAAGAGGAAGCATACAAAAAAGACTTGTAAAGGTGTAAAAGTAAAGGAAAAAACGGTAAAAAAAAACAAGAAAAAGGCACGACATTTGACCTGGGCTGCTTCTGATCAATAAACAAGCCCTAAATTTAAAGAAATTTTCAGGATCAGGTTTTATCAAGGCCACTTTTGACATTTCGAAAGCGTAGTTTTCTGGAAAAACTAAATCATTTTTCTGTCATTTTCTCACAAATAATTTATTTCTGAAAATTCTCCCAATTATTTAAACAAAAAGGGAGAAATATTTTTAAAAAGCTTTTTCGTTGCGGCAGGCAAAGTCGGAGGGACTGGAAATTAAATTTCATTAAATTTTCAATTTAGTATGTTTTATGAAATCAGTTTCAATTAAAATCAAAATCGAACAGTGATGGATTGTTGTGACAAAAATTTTGCTGGCGATACGAAAATCAGACTTTGCACAGTGTTCGACGAACGAGAGTTCCGTCCCTTTCAGCCTCGACTCACCACAGATATCAATGTCAGCGATCTGACGAGTAAGCAACTTTAGAGTTCAGGGATTAAAGACCATCACGGTCAATTGATTCGAGTTGGGAAAACGCTCCCAAAAACACAATGATCAAGAAGGTTTTGTTCTATGTTCTTTACTCTTGTTCCACAATTCGTAAATAAAATTAATAAAATCTTCGATTACTTGTAAAAAAATGACAGGAATTATTTTTCAGATTTTGTTTTAATCCATTAAAATATTACTATAAAAATGAAAAGAATTACAATTTTTATCATTGACAAAAAAACCACTGAAAAATATAACGTTTTCCACATAATTTAACAAGTCATATTATCATTAAATCTATATAAAAATTTCGTAATTGTTTACTGTAACAAATTTTTCTGTTTTAATCTGTAAAGAATTCATTACAAAAATATATTTTTCTATTATCTCTCGAAAATTGAAGAAAAAATAATAAAATATATCAATATATTTAATTTCACATTAAAATATTACGATCATTATTCAATAATTTTATTTAATCTATTAATTTAGGAAATATTTAAAGAATTATTTCTCTATCGATTCTATTTTTCGTTTTCGAAGAAATCAAACATAAATGGATGATTTTATATTAGAAATGCTCTTCTCAGAAAATTTTACAAAGAAAACTGTTAATTAATTTCAGAAACTAATTGGAATTGAGTCTATTGCATAGACTGTCTAGTAAGTCCTTAATAATAATTATTATTATAATAATAATAATAAAAATAATAATACATAATAATAATAATAATAATAATAATAATAAAAATAATAATAATAAATAATAAAATATTAGATAGGTCAGAAAGTAGCATCGTTTTATTGATATTATATTTAAGTGATAAATATTAAAAATTTATTATTTTTGTATTAATATAGTTTATATTTAGTGGGATATTTGAAGTAATAAAAATGCTATTTATTTTGTAGATTATACGTTCTATTTTTGATTTCCTTCGTCCCGAGTAAGGAAAATGTTCGAAATTAGTTCCTTTATGATTATCTGCACAGATCTACGATCAAAGCTACCGCTGAAAATATTAATGATGTTAAAGAAAGGTCCATACATATTCGTCAAACACAGAAATGGTTTGCCAAATTCAAGTCTGGTAAATGCTGAAAGAAGCTGACGTCCATCTGTGATTTATGAGACATTGCTGGAAGAACTAGTCACAGCCAATCCTCGATTATCGCCTGAGCACAGCAAATATCCTGGACTATAGTGCCACTATAATCAAGGCCCATTTACATATGATTGGTAAGTCAGACAGACCAGACTTTTGGGTACCGCTTGATTTAACAGAAAAGAACAAGACATGTAGAGTTTCGATTTACCAAAAATTGATTTGGAAGAACAACAATTAACCGTTTCTTCAGCGTATAAATACTGGTGAGGAAAAATAGATCATGTTTGACAATCAAAGTGGAAAATACAGTGGTTATCTTCAGGACACACTCCGATGTCAACGCCAAAGCCAGGTCTTTATACTAAAAAAGTTATGGTTTGTATCTGATGGAATTCTGTTGTGTAATCTATTGGGAATTACTCAAACGGAATCAGATAATTGATTCCACAAAATCTTGTGAACTATTAGACAGATTAATGAGAAGTTGATGAAAATGCGTCCATCTTTAGTCATTAAAAAAGGTGTGATTTATCATGATGACGATACCAAGCCGCATAGGTCGAATGACATCAACGAAAATTAAAGACTTGGGATGGGAATTACTCTTTCACCTTCCACATAGCCCAGACATTCCCCCAACAGATTTCCATCTCTTTAGATCTTTGCAACATTTCCTTTGTGGAAAACTGAAGATGAGACCAAACATCGAATCACATCTTTTTATTGCCTCTAAAATTACACTGTTCTTCGATAAGGTAATCAATTGTTTGGCTGATAAAAGGCAGACTGTAGTTGATAATAATGGTGAATATGTCATTGATTAGCGTAGCGTTTAAATGTATTTTTGTAAAAAAACGAGGTTAATTTCTGACGTATCAATATTAATAATAACCGAGAAATAGATTTTTATTAATTCTTTTCATTTGTATTGATATTTAAGACAGTTCATAATTTGCTCATTTTTTATTTGTGGACTAAGAAGTCTGGTTATTTCGATCATATCAAGGTACAATTATTGAGTTTTTAAGACTGAAGATTCTTAAGTGATTTATTTTGATCATTTCTCTAGGTATCAAAAATTGAAAAAAGTTTAATTTCGTGGCAAGGAATTGAGAAGATTTTTCGTTTTCATATCTTAAGAAAATTGGGAATTGTTACAGGTGATAATTTAACGGAGTGTTTGACTTTTTTCAATCGGTCTGTACAAAGTTCTACTTTAGAAAAAAGGAGAATTAGTTCGTCACTGATAAATCATTGCACGATGCAGCTGACTTACGTTGGGGTTGATAGGGGTCTGTCATAAATAGAGATTAATTAGAATGTTATTTTTTTCATAGAAAAAGCACTCAAGTTAAAAAGATGCTAAATTGTCAAGGTTGCAATTTAATGTAAAAATAAGTAAGCAAACATTTAAACAAATTATTTTTATAACAAATGTAAATTTGTTTTTCAATTTACAATTCCAATTTACTGTCACCTCTGGGTAGGAAATCTAAACTAAATTGTCTCCCATCGCGGGAGAATTGTTGATGGTAATTAACCATAGTTCCCAGAGACCAAGAATGGAAAAGGATATCTCAAAGAGGAGATTGAGGAGGTTCGAATTACAACAGTGATAAAAAACATTTTCAATCAAAATGCTACTTACATTGTCGATGATGCCAAATTTGTGTCTTCATGCTTCAATTTACCATCAAGGGCCAGGCCTCTTTTATCACGATTGTTGCTCAACAGAGGACAAACTTTATAAACTTTACACCAACCGGTTTGACTGGAATAAATCGGAAATCCATCTCTAAAGACAGGAAATCAAAGATAACGATAACGATATAAAAACAATGACCATGGTCGTTAACAAAAGCGTTTCAAGACATAAATGAGATGAGAGAACAGAAAAAAGGAAAGCTTACTCAAATTCCACTTCATCAACTAAACACTTATAACTGGTGGCATTATACAGACAAATATCGGCATGCTGACGCACTAAATAATTACAACAATCATTACTGGGATCAGTAATCTGACTACATAAATGGCAATCAATAAACGGAAGACTCCCCAAACAATAAAAGCGACAACAGGCTGAAGTGGTGATGAAAACGGAGTTTTATTGCTCGATGACAAACAAAAACACTGATAAACATAATAGCATTGATGCTAATAATAATAATAACAATAATAATAATTATATTATTAATACAGTTGATAATATTTATAGGGATAATAATAATACTATAATGATAATGATAGTCGAGTATCGAAAACTCACTCGAATTCCAAATCCTCGACAGAGCACGAATACATGGCTTTATTGAACAATATTATGTTGGCAAGTTGGATGACTATGGAAGGAGAGTTAATCAAACGATCCAACCATATTTGAAGAGAAGTTAAAATGCAAATAGTAAACTGTAACATTTAGGGTTTATCGAGAGAAAATTTTAATTGCTGTCAAATCTTTTCGTTCTTCATCAGTAAACGAAAACCTCTTTACGATAACAAGCCCCTCCTCATTTATAGCAATAATCAATAAATTTTAAAGGTTCAAAATTTAGAACATCTTATTGCCAATAAAAAAGTCAATATTCAACATTATCAAAGACAGAAGTCAACCTAAAGATTTTTGCTTGAAAAAAATGAAGATATAAAATATAAGCAGTTTTCATCGAGGAAAGGCCTAGTCCGAGTTGCAGTCTAAACCTTTTACTAACCTTATGCAGAAAGGCACATTTCTCTTTTTAAAATAATTTCTAATCAAAATTAAACGTTATTCAAAGAAAAAACATCACAGGAAAATTGAGATATTTTATTTTTTTATTGCCTCCTTTGACTGAAACCCACGACCACATAGCGGTACTTGGGATACAGGAAAACATGTCGCGAGACTATATGATAAGCATTGTGCTTGGTTTTAAGAATCTCTCGATTATTTTTTCCCAACAAATTTACGACACAAAAATTAAATAATAATCAATAAGGTTGAAATTTTGCAAATTTTCATAGAAATCTATTTTTTCAAAAATGGAAATTCTTCAATTTTTCTCTTTCTAATAGATAAATAAAATTCCATGTACAATTTCTGTAATCACATTAAGATGGCAAAGTAACAAAGAAAAGGTTTCCAAATACCGGATCAAAATGAAAGAGAAAATACAACAGTCTTTGATCTGATTTGGATCCCAGGCAAATAAATTTTTTATTTAAGTTTATAACAAAATTCAAAAAACATTGGTAGAATTTAATACTCTAATTAATTATGAGACTGAACAATTAATAATAAAACAATAATCAAATAGCTAAGGAGACATTAGCCTCAGATAAATTACCAAAAATATTAATAGTTATTATTATTTATTATTATTATTATTATTATTATTATTAATCTAATGTGATTATGACCTGAGGTTCTAATTTTTAACACATCTTATTACCTATAATATAAAGTTATAAAAGATTATAATAAAATATATAAATAAACAGATTATTATTATTATTATTATTATTATTAAATCTATATTTCCATAAACTAATATCACCATTAAATATAATATTGAAATTAATTATATTTAATCAATAATCATTTCAAAATTGATCTGGTGATATCTAATTAATCGGTTGGGTCTAGAAATCATTTTCGACGTCGTAAAATTTGTCCCATTTCCCATGTTATTATCAAAATGAAATTGTAATACTTTATAATCCAAAAATTTTAATACCTAAATTCTTATACTACTATTACTACTATCACTAACAATAATAATAATCATCATCATGAAAATAATTGGAATATATTTTAATTATGAGATTCTTTTGAGAAAGGGAAAAGGGAATTTTTTTTTCACACTTCCTATCGAACTATTGTCAAAGTCCCTCTCCTCCAACGAGGATTCGTTTAATCTCACTAATTTCCAAATGAAATTATCACGCGTTCACTGTCTTGGAAAAGTCCACATAAGTTGTCTAATCGCCATCAACTTTAGTCCGATTCGTTCAGCCAAGTTGGTCAGTTTAACTCTTTAAAATCTCAGTCCAATTGGAATTTGTATCAAGAATTAGAATCGCCATATTTTCCCCCGTTCGTTGTTGGACCATGATTTATTTTTTAAAAAATACTGAATTTAAAAATTTTTGCTTAAATCCTAACAAGAGACCCAGTAAATTTTTATTTAAATAATATTATTATTAACCAATGAAATTTGAGAATAATGATAATAATTTCTGAATCTTATAATTGTGAGGAGGGGTGATAGTGATTTCGTCTTGGAATTTCGGGATAATTTCATACTGAAATTAAAAATATAATTTTAATCAATCCAGTCTCAGGCAGAAGTAATAAATTGTCTTGTTATACGTTGAAAGACGATTTTTCTTGGAATTATAAATTGAAGTCATTGAATATACATTAATCCCGAAGACAATGAAATTGGTCCAAAACTTTCCAGAAGGTTATTAATTTATGAATTTTTTCAGAGTCGTATTTCAGACATGCTGGAAAAACGAACGGTGCACTTTTACAATGGCTGGATCACAGATTGATCTTATTGAAAATTGGAATTTGGTCGAAAGTGACATATTAAAAATGTAAACTGATATATTACGTTAACCTGTACGAGATCGATAATATTAAATTGAAAGGTGAGGGCTCGCTGCGCACGAAGAAAACTCGCTTTTTTAATCCTCTTTCAAAAACAGTGATAAATTTAAAGATTAGGAAGGATTAACGAATATTTCACCACTTTGAAATTTATTAATATTATTATTACTGAAAAATTATTTATTAATATTCTCGATTTTCATTGGTCATTTAAAATCAATATTAATAGAAATTTTTTTTATTTCTGCGTTTCTGCATTAATCAATATAAGTTTTCAAATAAGGATTGACAAAAAAATGTTTTATAACATTGTTTTAGTATTTATTGATTTTTTATTTTTGCCTAATTTTTCATTTGAAAGTTAGAGAAGAGCTGCATGATCGCAATATTGATAATATTTATTTTTGATCTATTGATATTATTGATATATTAGCGTACTTAAACAAGTAAAGGTCGGATGGATTTATAAAAATATATTTATATAATATCTTAAACATCCTGTAAAACAGAAGCACAATATTTAACAACATTTTTCTCAAAAAATATAGTAATCCCCCTAATTTTGGTCTATTTCTGATAGTTCTGCTTCTGTAATTGTTTTTCCCTAATCCTTTGAAACCTTTTACAAAATAAAGCACTTCACTATCTTTTCAGCATGGAAAATATCATTTCAGAGCATTTCTTATAATGAATATAAAATATTAATACATTTTTATTTTCATTAGTACATTTATAATTATTATTCCTGTTATCAGTAAAGTAAGAGTCGTTTTTTAATTTATTTCATATTTCATCTTGGGGCCTTCGACGGAAAAATTTTAATCCAAATTCAATTATTACTTCATTGTTTATTTAACAATGAAGTCACACAGTTTTATAATTCGTGATATATTTGGCATTATAAATCTATGTAGAATGGATTAATCTGACCTTTTCCTACCGACAAATGAAATATTTTTCTTTATAATTTTAATACTTAACAATAATATTTCTTTTTCATAATAATAATAATAATAAGCCATAATTGTAACAATGAAGAATTGATTGTAACCAGAATACATCTTTATAACGGGGGCTCTTAAGATGGGTTACCCTTTAAAACAATATTCAAAATGTTCTTTTTCATGTACTTTATCGGAAAACATACCACTGGAACATGTTTTCCTGCTTCTAAATTTCATCTCGGTGGTTTTTCATTCTGTTTCATTATTCTGGACATGTATCGCCATTTCTATCAGTCTCTCCATGAAATCAATCAGCATCAAAATGCATCTTCCGACACATGTACCAGTGCACACCTCCCGCCATTAGTGCCATCAGTACCATTCACAGACTGGTGATTTATGAACGTCGTGGAAATTTGTGTGGTAGACTTTTAGAAACCTGTGTTCATTGCTTCCTTTGGCCAAGGACGAGAAGTTTGGCACAATGTCACATGTGTATTTATACAAATAATATATGTAAATCGTTGGTATGTTAAATTTCATTTCTTATTTCACACCATCTTCATTCATATTACATGCACCCATACCCATTTTATGTCGATCATTTATAATATTTGAAATATTTTTCATTTCGCCGATAATTAATAATAATAATGATAATATTAATAATAATTTTTACATTATTAATAATATTAGGTGTACCAGTTAATTCTGCGGATTTTTTTAAAAATAACAAAATGCGTTTATTTTAAAGACAACAAAT
>JBBMKC010034606.1:0-18256 GCA_037834085.1 Bipalium vagum | reverse complement strand
ATTATTATTATTATTATTATTATTATTATTATTATTATTATTATTATTATTATTATTATTATTATTATTATTACTAGGATCAATGAGTATTTAAACTTTATTTTCTTTAATAATATGTTTCAAAAATATTAAAAATTAATCAAATTTTTGATTTAAATCAATCTGGACATGATTATATGAACCTCAATGCACTATGCTAATAACAAGGTTAGTGTCGTTTAGAATAATATTATTTATTATTAAATCTGCCATTACATTATTCTTGGATTTGCTCAATAAAATTTGAATCAGGTTAGCTGGCACTGTCATGCTTTCAAGACTAAATCGATGTGGGATAAATTTGACATATCTATTTTTTGTCGATTGAATGTAAATGAGTTGATATGACCACGTTGATGCATTTGAACCTCTCAGAGAGTTTTAGAGTGGTTTGTCGAGAATCTGTTTCAATGACTTCTTTTAAGTTCTACTGTTTGAGAACGTCGTCCAAGATGATCATCTTTCAAATCTAAATTTCCATGTTTAAATCATTGAAACCATTTTCTGAATTGACTATTACTAATTACAGTATCCTCCAAACACTATCGTATATTGTTCGGTATGATTCGGAGGCAGTCATTCTTTGTTTGAAATAATATCACATAAACGTAAGTTTTGTATTTTTGTAAGCTTATTTGCAACTAAGAATGCATGAAATGAAGTATAATCTTTATGAAATATTATGAGACAAATGTACAAAATAACATTTAAAATACGCGGATTTTTGTGGTTTATGTACTAATAATAATTACGTTATAATTATATTAAAATTAAAGTTCCTTTGATCTTATTACTGTCCTTAAATAAATATTTGATGTAAGACAGTAATATTTGTTAAGTGTAAAATGAATTAAAATTTTTATATTTTTCAAATATTGTTTAAATATATAAATTCGGAAATATTGAAGATAATTCAAATTTAAATCTTTCATATTGATATATATTTATCATTCAGATCTTCTTCAGTCAATTTGAATATTCTAATCAATTGTCTACAATTGATATCACAAAGTATAAATTATGTTCATTATTATGAGAACAAGTTTTAAATTACATTTTAAAAAATTATTCTTCAAAAATAATAATTTTAAAAAATATTATAATCTTTGAAATTAAATTAAATGTTACTCAGGAAAACTATATTAACATTTTTCTTCAAACTTGGTTACCTTATAATTTTCATTAATTTTAGAATTTTAAGTTCATAATAATCGAAAAACCATGTGAAAATTTATTAAATTTTCAAATTATTAGGAACAAAAATAACCAAAACAAGCTTTAAAATGTGAAAGAAAACTGGAAATATGAGTACTAAATAAATAAAACCATTCGTTTTTTTCTATGGAACAATAAAATCTTTTCAAATGGATTAAAATTATGACGAGAAATGGATAGTTTATAAAATAAAGCCACCTAGTCATTAGTAAGGTCGTCGTGAATGTCCAGAACATTTTTGATAATTCGAAATTACACTTGAAGATAATGTGAAATATCAAATATTTACGAGAGGATGTGATTTATTTTAATTTTGTAAACTAAATGAAAAATGATTCAAACGGAAACGCACGTCAAACAAATCGATGAAGCTCCAAACCTAAACTGATCAACAGAAAAAGATCGATATTTCTCCAGGGAGAATCAGGGCCAAATATCGCGAAAGTGACGTTGTGAAAAATGTAAAAATTGGCCTATGATATCGTATTTTTATTTCCATTGATATCTTGCCTACAGATTATAATTTTTTGAAACAGTTAATTAATATAAGTCTATTAGAAGTACTATTAAACTGCTTTCAACAATATCGTAGCATCTTGAAACAAAGATTTTACTCAATAACAATAAATAATTTTTATTAATGGGGAAAATATGACATCAACTTAATATCTTTTATTGCATTATTATCTTTTGCATCAACTTAATAAAAAAGACCTTAAATTTGAGTATTACACAGTATTAAATAAAAGAAAGATAAAAATCTGTTTATTTTAAACCGAGAAATAAAGTTGAAATAAATTATTTTGAAAATATAAAACTTTCGATTTTTCATTTACTTATTTCAAAAACCAACTGCGAGTCACTTTGTTAAAACAAAAATCTAAATTAACAAAAATAAGTAGTCCAAAATAAAATGTGTTAAATTATCATTAATAATAATTAATTTAAATTTTTGAGGAGCTTATAAAAATATATTAAAAGTTGCAAATTTTCAAATGTCATCATAGGAATGCTGGTAAACTTTCTATTTCATCTCAGAATTTTCGATAGGAACAAATTATCACAACAGAATTTTACACATGATTGACATTGCAATAGTATGAAACGAACCACTTAAAGATTAAAGAACAGAATAATAATATTTGACTGATTATATCAATTATTTTCTTAATGTTGCTGAATGATCTTTATATAATATGGAAACCAGAGATTAAAATCGCAACTGTTGTACCTTAAATTATTTAATTGACAAATAGTTAATTTTGATATTATATTATGATTGGACTTATGAAAGGAATTTATTAATTTTATCATATTTCAATTAACTGTAATAAAAAAATTAAGTAAATTACAAACAAAATTAATCATTTCTGAAACATTACAATTACATGGCATTTTAACGTGTAATTTAGCTTTCAAAAATATAAGATTAGGAGTTTTTCATTGTTTGTCTGCATTAAAATTATAAATTGTAATTTACTAAACATTTTTCAAATGTTAATTTTAAGTCCAGTTGATGTGGTGAAACTGTTTATAAATAAAGGTAACTTTGAACATTTTAACATGGTTTATTTGTTTATAAATAAATATTATTTCGTGTAGCAGAGGAAAAACTTAATATGAGGTGAAATATTTTTCTTAATTAATTATAATTGTATTGTTAATTGAAGGGACTTTGTCGTTTATTTCCTAATATCGTAAAGGATCCGAATTCTTATAAATAATGAAAAAAACTTTAAAAATATCATATTCTGTTTTATATTTTTTTATTAATTGTTTATAATTCTAATAAATAAAATAATAAAATTACGCTGTAGCATCCATAACTGATAATATTGCGTCCCGGTCTTTTTTGTTGATGACAGATATATTAACTGTTTTCATTTCGAAATCTCTTAAAGATTGAACAGTGTCCGAAAGGCTGAAGTCGACACATCGTTGTCCAGTGAACCCTTTACTGCATCTGGTGGAAAAATAATATTATCAAAATATGAAAATAGACAAATAAACATACATGCACACAGCCTCTTGAAGGAGATCTATGTAAACACATTTAGCTCCATTTTTGCAATAATAAACGTATCTTCCTTTACATTCGGACATGTGGATTTCACTAGTTTTGGGCAATAAAACAGGTATCATGGATATTATTTCCTCTTCTATAATTGGAGAATCAATTTGATTATTATCAGTAAAGGAATCTTCTTTCAGGTGGATGTTTTTATCAGGTTTATAAATTCTGTTCTTTCGTCTTTCCGATCGACGATATCGCTTTCGTTTATAAGGTTGGGAGAGTTTAATTGAATATAAACAAGTTTCATTGGTACAGTTGCCCACAACCTGACGATAATTAAGCTCGAGCTTAACGACTCCCAGTATTCGCTTGAGCCAATCGCTATGTTTGCTCATCATATCAAGGTAGTGCGTTTTAATAGTATAAATAATGGCTTCTGCATCATACCTATCTTTCAAATTCATTTCAGAACTCATAGCAACAACAAAGAGCAAAGGTACAAAAAGCTTAAGCATTTTAATCTGAGTCAATTTAATACAATGTAAATCGGGATAAAGATTGGACATGGTTTTTCAGAAAATGTGATTAACGTAATAAAAAATAATAATAATGAAACGGAATGATGCGCACTAAATTATAAATAATTGATTCAGGAAGTAATGTGAATGAAAAACTGCTACTGTTTTATATAGGCACAACTGGTGAACGGCATCGCTATAACATGATGCAAATCAGAATTATTCCCGTAGAAGATTGGTCAACAAATCAATGTTAAATAACTTGTATCATTTTTGGTATCAATGAGTGGATGGCGTCAATGTAATTAAGCGCGGATTGTCAAAATGGTAACATCCGGATAGATTTTTCGAGCATTTTTTATTAACAATTATCCTATCAATGGTAACAGATGTTTTTTTGCGAATCGAGCTCGCTGGAAGAGTCATAAACTTGGTATGCCATTCCCTGGAGAATCTATTGACATTGACAGATATGTTTATATTATATTTATTATAATAATGTAATATAATATAAACATGTGTCCATGTTTGTCTGTGACATGCTTCCGTAAATAATATTTTATTAATAGAAATTTTCTCTTAAACTGTTTTGGCTCTTTGTAGTAAAAAAGAAACAGTTAAAAATAAAGAATGGAATTTCTGTTTTCGACAAAAGTGCACATATTTGAATTTAATTAATTAGCAGTTTACTTTGACATGTTTTTGACAGAAAATAGCTGGAATGTTTATCGTTTTCATAAACATGGACGAATGTTTGGACATTTATTTCTTATCAATTCTCGTCATCTTTTGTCCTTCACCCTGTTTAATTTCGGTGTTAATTCCCGATCACCTGACAGCCTGGTTGATTTCAGTCTTGAAAGATTAATTATTTTATTATGTTATTCGGTAAACAACAATGGTGGAGAAACGGATTAAAAAACGGAACAATATGGATAAACTAAATTCCCTTAATTTGACTAAAGTGTTTTCATTAATTTTATCGGAAATTTACTGAACATTGATATTTTATTGTCCGGGTTTGTCATTTGAAAATATCAAAAATATAAATAAAATTATGTATTAAAAAATCTGAAAATAAAAATTGCTAAAGAAAAAAAATTTTTTGCATGAACCACATGATTTTTTTTGTTTTTTTATTTTTATTTAAGTTTTGATTGCAGTAAAATAAATAATTTTTTGAAATTAAATTAATATTTTTAATTAAGGTAAAATATAAAACTATATAATTTTAAATTATTTCTAAAACTGATATATATTTATATTACGTTTTATTTCACTTCGGAATATAAACACTAGTATCATGGAGGTATAGTATAAAATGCACTATTTGTCATAAAAATATTGAGTTTATTAATAAAAACAACAACATATTGTTTATACTGTCTAGAAAGATAGTTTATTTATTGAAAGAGTAAACATTGTAATAATATTCAAACATGTAATAATAATAAGTACTTATTGATAAATAAGAATTGAGGTTGAAGAATAATAACAGTGCAAGCAAATCTATCAAACTAAAGGTAGTTTCAAAATTTTAATTAAATTAGAGTTAAAATGAATTTAAATTTAAATAATAAAAAATTCAAATAAAAAAAATTCTGACATTAATTTGTTTCCACTTTTAAAACTACCTGTAAAATTTTTAAAAAAATCATCTGACAGAAATTATATTATTTTTAAATTTTAAAATTGTTATAGAGAAATAAATAATATTTATTAATATATATATTAAACAATATATAAATAAATAATATAAATTAAATGAGTAATTCAAAACATTTTCATTAACACTGGATTGACAAATAATTTTGTTCGAATTTTAAGATGAAAAATGAAACAATTATTAATAAACAAAAATATTTTAATCATTATTTTTATTAATATTTTAACTTCTTTCAAATAGTTTATTTACATATATGCCAAATATGTTCACAATGTTTTACCAACTTTTTGCCAGTTTTGACAAGTTGGTTGATATTATCTTTACCCTAGAGGAAGTTTTCAAATTTAGTGTTTCGGAAATAAACTTTTAAATTTTTGAATATGTAGCCATCTAGCAGATTGAGATCAGGTGAATAAGCAGGTTGGCTTAATAATCTGATGCTGGCATTGTAGAAGAAGTTAGAAGTTTGGAGAGATCTATGGGGAGAAGCATTATCGTACAGCCATCATATTTTTTGTCTGTCACCTATTCTTAGATTCAAATGGCATAACGCATTTTTGACAAATTCAATGGATCTCTTAGCATCGATACTTTAACCATCTTCTAGTAATTCAAAGTAAAAAGCGCCATCAAAGTTGCACACCATAATCAAATGAAACTTTTTCGTCATACTGTTTCTTCGTGGACCCATGACCTGTGAATAGTCACCCGATCCATTCAAAGATACCCACTTCCTCTTATTATTGACATGAGGAGAAAGCTTCTATGTAAACCCATTTTTGTCAGTTACGTATAGGTTTTTATTCGCATTTCGCTTTGAGAGCACCTGAGTAATGATCTTAGAAAGAATATTGTGATTTTTTTATGTTCACTTGTTAGAACATGTGGTACCCATTTGCATGTTACTGACTTTAAATCCCTACGTTCATGAAGAATTCTTTGAATTGACCTTTTATTGATATTTGTTAAGCTGACCAAATTTGACAAAGGTACAGTATTGTCTTCATAAACCAAATTTTTAATCAAACTGATGTTCTGACCAAGGATAACTGATATTAATGAGCCCTCAGTTCTTTTGAACTTTAATCTGCCTGTGCTGCATTCCGTAGCAATTTGTTTAAATCTTTTCTCCTTGACAATATTTTCATCTCCCCATGCTTTTACCAAATATCGATAGGCATCTACGGCTAAATGACCATTACATATCATTGTAGCATTAGAAATAATTGATGCTTTCGTATGTCAAACCTAAAAGCATTAATTTAAATATACCTCTTTATTTTTTAAAGATTTATTGATTTTAAACAAATAAAATAAGCAATATTGAAAATGATAAATGAAAAAAGATTTTTTCATTTTGTTTTATTTATCTTCATTTTTTTAAAACGGCAATTTTTTGCACCGCCTCTATATAATCGATTTTAAATACAGGGTGTTTCAGATAAGTCGGGAATATTTTCAAACTAATATCATTTAGATATTTTTTTAAAATCCATCTGATATTTACTTGTTTAATATATCAATAATATCAATAGATCAAAAATAAATTTTAAAGTTTTCTATGTCTTTGGAATAAGACAGAAGAGAAGCAATACTCGAATCGCTTCGTCCAGGAAAAACACCCATTTGGTTACAGCAAGACAATATTATATAACCTCGCCAAAAGATTTAAGGCATTTTCATGACATTGAAAATATAAATGCAAATAGAAAAAGCTACAACAAAAAGGAATGAAACTTCCATGGCCTATTTAAAAGATTATTTGAACTCTTCATTTCTAATCGATAGTAAAATATGCTAACTTAATTCCGATTAAGTTAAATTTAAGTGTCACATTACATAAGAACCAGATTTTTGGATTACCATTCTTCCTTATGTATCATAAGAAATACTTTTTATAACTAATACTGTAATAGTTTAACACTTAAAACCGGTTGAATTTGAAGAAACCAACATAAAAATAAAAATAATAAAAAGTAATAAAATATTAATTGATTAGGAAATATATTAATAAACTCAATTATTTATTAATCAGTTATTATTAAAAAATTTTTTAATGAGTTCCTGGTCTAATTATTCATAAATCTGTCTGTTATAATTGCTTGTGAAAAGATACCTGGAATTTACCTATCCTATAAAATGTTCAATTTTCCTTTTAATAAAATCCAAACAGATATTTTTTCACAAATCTGTTTTTCCAATTATCAAATATAAATAAAAAAATGCTTTTCACTGAAATTAATTAAAACCAATGTTGTAATACCAATTATTACTTTTAAGTTTAAAATTATTACCAATTAAATTATTTCTTATTAATAATAAAATATTATTATTATTATTATTATTATTATTATTATTATTATTATTATTAAAAATATTCTTCATAATCCTTAATTCACAAATTAATCAATAAAAATGAAGGTTATCCTAGGTAAAATGTAAGCACAATTTCAATGTTTTCATATCATCAATAATTATAATTAAATAATTAATAGCATATTAGATTTTTATCTCGAATCCTGCCTACTGTTTTTCCTATTTATCTCTAAGATATGTTTTAACAGCAATTTTCATGTTCACAAGAAACAATAAACATACGGTCTGTTAATAAAAAAATTGAGATAATTCATTTCCTGAAATTATCCTGAAATCATTAATTAAAATTTGGATAGACTATTACCTCTTTTTTTAAATTAAATATTAAATTCTTAAAAGTGAAATAAATGTCAATTTTGATAAATTTCTTTTGATATTATAAAAAAGATTCCATTTCCGTGTCTCATAAAAAGAACAGAATCTCATGTGGAACAATTTTTTGCATTCGACATGGTCAAGTAATTTCCAAGTCAGTCCGGCGTTGGGATAAAAATGTGTCTTGCTTCTTTTTATCAATTTTAACATTTCTAATAGGGATCAGTGCTATCACAGGAATTGTGCATCCATATTTCATTTTTCGTTTTTAGATTTTATGTTTTGCAATATTGTAAATTTGATCTTTATATGTGCAAACACAACATGGTTTTTGAAGTTTTGATATATTTCATGAAATTGGAATTAAGTGATAATAATTATCAAAATGTCCATTAATAAGAGAATTAATAATAATAATTATTATTATTATTATTATTATTATTTTATTATTATTATTAGTAGTAGTAGTAGTTTTATATATTTTTATTCTCAATAATTTTTTTTTGTTCGCCTGAAGAACAAATCTAATATATATTGAATTGTGATATGAATGAATAAAAACTTATTTCTCACGAATTACGGACAAAATTATCTTCAAAAATTATTACAGGATTCCATTTTTTATTTCTTTTACTAAATATGATAAAATCTGAAAAAGTGAAAAATTTTAATATTTTCGCATTGAGATATTCATCTATAAACTTTTATTAAATAATAACAAAATAAATAATATTTGATATATTTACTAAATTCCTTTCCTTTCCACCATGATTAATTAAATTTAAAAAATGCGCATTATAACTATCTATAAGAACTTTTAATAGAATTATGAATTAAATATCACCTTGAGAAATTTATGTTGGAAAGGGGAACTCATAATTTCTTTATAATATAAATATACAATAATTTAATTGGTAAATATTATTGAATTTATTTAGATAATCATATATTGCATTTGATTAAATATTTTGGGTGTGCTACATTTTTTATACAGCAATTTTTAATTTTTATTTTTATGTTCAAAGAAATCGACATTTACTCTAATGAAAAATTTCTTCGTGCTCAATCGTCTCCAGGCGATCCTATACTGCCTAGCTAACGATCCAGACAGCCTTTCTGTTCTTGCTCAGAGCTATTCTATCATATTTTGTTTTTCTTTTTTTCTTTCGTGACTTACATTAATTTTCTTTTGAGTAATAATTAAAAATTCATTTTTAATATTTGCGTAACATCATTTGTGTGTTGTATATTATCATAAAGTCTATTGATTTCTATCGAAACTAACTGTATTTGTTTTTATTTATTTTTGACTATTATTATTAAATTAGTGTTTTGTAATTTAATTATTTATTGCAATCGGAACATTCGTCTTTAACTGGTTTAATCGTGCGAAAAATTATTATTTACTAAAACTTATTGTGATTTTGTGTTGTACAATGGGAAGGAAACGTAACAGGTAACATTATTGTGGAGTCAGTTTCATTTTGATATTAGGTTAAAGCTTTAATGGTAGTAAGTATAATGGTTCAACAGTATTTTGTTATCTATTACTGTAAAAAAGTTGCATTGTCTGTTAAATGTTGGCCTTTATTATTATTAATCTTACAACCAAGTTTTCAGTTTACATTTTTCAGTATCACTAATAAGAAGCTACCGTATTTTAATTTGAGCAAATCTTCGAATATTTAAATTTAAGTTTTATATAATTAAATGACAAAATTTCCAAAATTTGTTTCTCATTCGTAAATTCTCATCTCTTTTCCTATTTTATTTTCTAAAAGTTGATTAGAAATTACATTTCCAAAATTGATTCGATTAGAATCAGGGGAAAATATTTTTTTCCTTCTTGTATTTCTCATTGGTTTTCGTTTAACTTCATTTAGTTTTCTATATATTTTTATTGTATTACTGTATTGTTTCAATTATAGCTTCTTAAATTTTCTTGTATTTCCATATTGTATAATTCGAATTTCTTTTTGTTGATTCATTTCTAATCTTTTTATATCTAAATCCTCATTATCATCAATTAAGTGAGAAAAAATATTTAATTTTTATTTATATTTATGAAAACTTTCATAATATCATAATATCTCACGTCATATGTAAATATCTTAATTCAAATTCTTCGAAAATGTTATCAATTTTAGAGATCTGTCTGAAATAATTTTTATTTTCATCACCGCCATAAGGCCAAAATGGTTTACAATTCAAATCTAATGAAAATTATTGTCATAATTCTTATAATTTTATTTTGTTTATATATTTTTAAATCAAATGATTTGGTTTATCATGAACAACTTCTTAGCAGATAAAAGAAAAAGATATATTTAATAAATTTTTTGTATTATAAATTCCATAACATTTTCTTTTTCTCATCAATTATTCTAATCATTAATTTTCTTTAAATTTTTTAAAAAATTGTGAATCTTTGTATTTTTTCACAATTTCTTATATTTAAATAGTCGTGTAACTTATCATCATTTTCATTAAAATTTAATTTAATTAAAATATTTTGCAATGTTTCAAAAAATGAAAAAATCGGAAATTCCTAATAAAAAAAGAAAAATATAGGATAAATATATATTCAGCACTTTTGCAGGCAAAAAAGTTTGTTATTGCCAGTTTCTACAATGATGATGCAGTGAAAAAAGCGGTGCAAGATTTCTTGAAAGCAAAAGACAAAAATTTTTTTGCTAAAGGAATGCAGAAGTTAGTTGACAGATGGAAGAAGTGAATCGAAAAAAATAATGATTATATTGAAAAATAATTGTCTTTATATGTTATAATCTTTGAAAATAAAATAATATAAAGCTTGTGTCTTTACTTTTTGATTTACCCTAGTATATACCTAGTTATTAAAAAATTAGAAACTATAAAGTATAAAAATAATTTAGATTTATTTTCCCATTACAACGAATTTAAATAGAAATATACTATCCAAAATCTACTTGTTTAACTTAACCATCAGTGCTTATGCTCTGGTAACATTAATTACTTATTTTATACAATTCCATTGCTTATCTCTACGAATTAACTGATTTACTATAAAAAATCTTAACTTTTAATAAATTTAATTTTAAAATTTTTTATAATCAGGGTTTATCACGCAGCTCAAAGATTAATAGAAGAATTAAGATCATAATAATTGATTCAGAAATATAAATAAAAGTTACTGAGTAAAATTATAATACTACCATACAAAATAAAATTTAAAAACACAAATCAGTAAATAGTATTCAATTGTTAAGACACAAAATTTATTCACAAACATGAAAATTAATGCTTTTAAGATTTACATAAATATTCCATTGTTTCTTGATGCTCCTCATCTATCTGTATCCTGACATGATTTCCACAATTCTATAACTTATTCTTTCAAAAGATATCAATAATTATAACCACCCAGATGGTATAATAATTAATAAATTTCTATTAAATTTAAATTATTGAAATTCCAAGTTTCTGAATTAAGAAATAACTAATAAACCCGAATTCATTACATGGGATCAACAATTAATTAAATAATAAAAGAAATTGCATTAATTTTATTTAAAATTATTATATTTCTCTTAAATTTACAGAAATTCAAATATTTTATGTTAAAATGAAGGCATTAACGTTTAATCAATATGGTACTAATAATTAAACTTAATGAATTTCAATTATTTTTTTAATTATTAAATACTGTAACAGTAGTAATGCCAATAAATTTACTTTTAAGATTACTTTGATCTAATTTTTCTTAACAAACTCTGAACTCATTTAATTTATATCGTTTTAATATTTAATTTAAACATTAAATAATAACCAATTAAAAAATAAATAATACTTTTGCGACAAGCGGGTTTGTTAGTGAATAAATATCTTGTAAAAAACTTTATGAAATTGTTAAAATTTGAAATATTTCTAGCACATTTTAGTAATTTTAGTAATACAGATGATTAAATTATGGACATTTGATCTGAGTTCATATATTCAATACATCCAAAAGTTTACTCAAATAAACATTTTAAGATTTATGAGAACGAAAAAAATTTATTTCACATAAAATTAATTTCTAATAATAAAATCAAACGTAGTAACCTTTCATTTTAGACTAAAATATTCTTAAAACACTAAAATGAATTTATTGCAAGAAAATCATTTGAGCAAGATAAAATAATTAACTTTGCCAAATTATTATTTTTCGTTATCGTTTTCTTTAATCTTTGTCAAATTCCATCCTCCTTCACCATCAAATTTCAAAAGTAAGTCATGAAACTTCCACAGTGATGGCCTATGTGTGACAGTCAATAAGGTTATTCCCATTTTTATGGCCGATTCGTAAATGCTTGCTTCAACATCGATGGAAACCGCACTGGTACATTCATCCAACAAACCAAAAAGAGGTCTAATAAATATTTTATCAAATTTATCTATTTTGTGCGATATAAACAAAGTTTACTTTTAGCTTATCGCTTTTAAAGATCATGAAAATTTACATTTTTATAAAATCAATTTGGTTATAAGATAAATTTCCATGATTTATAAATTGAAGCCAGTCTTACAACACATTATCATCATTGATTAATCACATTTAAAACCCTATAAAATTTTAATGATTTTTTGTCAGTAATTTTTATTTAACTACTAAAGTTTTCAACAATTATCCTTTAAGAGTTCTTAAAGTTGAAATTTATTTTATTGGTGGCCGTAGGAAATGCAATTGCCTGAATAAGAGGTTCATGTTCCAAAATGAAATTTTTAACAAAGCTCAGAACACATGGAAGTGGTTAAATAGATTTTCCCATATCACCAAGTTTAGTTAAGTCTGTCTAATGTTGATATCAAAATTAGAAGACGCAAACAGTATTGATTATTAACTTATCATTTTCCAAAAGTTCTTTTAGAATTCATCATCAAAACCAAACGGTATTAAATACTTTATCAGAATATTTTGATATTCAATAAAATTTTGCGGACAGAAATATCGAAAACAATGCTACACCAAAATCTATTTCTTATTTTCGACATGCGCCATAATAAAATGATAATTAATAATTATTAAACTTTGGTCATGGTGAGCGATATTAGGTGAATAGAAAATTGGATTTCGTTCACAGTGTGATTCGGGAACTTCATTAATAATATATTTATGAATGGAGCGATTGTGTGCTAACTTCACATTTCAGCTAATTGCATTAATATCTTTTATGCACGATATTTATGTTTGACTTAATTATAGCACTAATATGTAACAGTGAGAATTTCTTGTGGGTATCACTGTTTTACTTCTAACCTTTCACATCATAATTTGAATGAATCTAGTCAATTGTTTATGCACAAATGTGTTTATATTATTATTATTTATATTATAAATAAAGTTAATATGGTAGAAATGTGTCAAAGAAATTTGACTTCAGACTTTAATCAACTCAAAAAATGTTCAACTTTTTGTAACGTCTGTATCAGACTATAATAATAGTAATAAATAATAAAATAAAATACAAATTTTTAGCCCATGAAAGACGTTGTTCACCGTAAACATCATCTAATTCCTTTTGAATTTCTCCTCGACTTTTTTCCTTCAAATACAGGAAACGAATATCGCTCCGATATTGCACATTTTCTAAAGAAATTTTAAAAAACCGCGATTTACCTGATAAACATAAAATTATATACTAATTAAATATTTTATATTTACCTATAATATATTTCACTTTATATAATTACTAATATTATTAATAATTATTAATATTTTTAAAATTTACATTAATATTTCTAATTAGGCTCACTACTTATGTGGTACACCACGTAACAATTTCGAATTCGTATTTTTTATTTTAGATGTCAGGTGATAAGAAAAGTATTAGTTCTTGCATAACTAATTTACATCAACAAAACAAAAGCTAGATCGAGTTAGTAATGCTTTCTGAATATTGAGAAATCCGTAATTTCGAAATCATTCAGACGATTAAAAGATTTAAGGAATATCAGTGATCACGAAGCGAAAGACCATGCAATACATATAACCCGCACATCCGGAAAAATCTTTCATGATCGCATTAGGCGCAATCCTCGGCGGTCAATGAAGAAAAAGGCTAAAGAAATTTAAACATCCGAGTTCAGCGTCCGCAACATTGTTAAAAATGAACTACAACTCAAGTATTTAAAGATCTGAAAAGGCCAACATCTGAATGAAAAAAACAGAAACTGCGTAAACTCGGTGCTCAATTTCATCGAAAAGTACTTTTTTCTGATTAAATGTTTTTTGCCGTAGACCAAGCTCACAACGTCCAAAATGATAGGACACTTGCTCCTAATACATCAGCTGCTACCAAAACATGAAGTATCCTCACTCGCAATCAGAAACCATCTGGAGTCGTGATTTGGACTGGAGTATCATTTTCAGAGAAAACTAATCTGATTTTCATAGAACAAGGCATCAAAATAAATGCACAGAATTATGTAAGCGAAATCATTCGCCAGATTTAAATCCTCTCGACTACGCAATATGAAGAATTCTCGAAGCAAGGGGTTGTGCAAAGTGCCACAAACCGGTTGGGTCCTTAAAGTGCGATTTGTTAAGGGCTTGGAATCAAATAGACGAAAAAACAGTATGCGCTTCAATCGACCAATTTCCACGGTATCTTCTTGCTGGTATCAAAAGATATTTTAAAAAAGACTATAAATAAAATTTTATGTATTCCTTTATCTTGTAACACATTTATTATTATTTATAATTAAAATAAATATCGTCAAATAAAATTCATTTTAAGCTTCCAAACTTTTCTCGCACCCAGTAATAATAATAACCTTATCTCTCAGATGAGATAATAATTAATTATTAATATTATTATTATCATAAAATTAATTTAATCTAGCTAATAAGATAATAACAAATTTGGAATACATGGGCTACAGTGACAATATTCCATAAGTCTTTTTTAGTATCAAGAGAGAGGCGACACCCATGTTGATACCTAGCATAAAAGATTGCTTGGTGGAAGTTTATGAGGCATTTACTTACCAATTATAGAATTTTCCCATTTGTGTAACGTCTGATAACAATTGCTTGGTTGACTTCCATTTGTTAGACGATTTCTGTTTGAGTCTGGGTAGTATTCTCACTAAGCATCTTCCAAGTTTCCAGGTTCAAACCTTCGTGAACCAATCATGCTGGATCGATCAATGACATCAAAATTTTATTCTTCGAACTTACAGAACCAAAAATTACATGTGCTGTGAGAAACTGCATGCGCCCAAGAAGATCATATTAATTTAAATGCTTTAGCAATATTCTTGTCCTGATGAAACTAATATCTGATGCAATATGGAATATATGTTTTCTCGCCACTCATAAAATTTAATATTTACAGTACCGAAATACAATTTGGTGAAAATGCTTAGATTATTATTTGGATTATTTAGACAATACCAAGATTAATACTTATGCATACACAATAAATAGTAACAATAATAAAATTAAACAAACTTAGTGTCTCATATTGATATCACATCAACTAGAACACTCAATATTTTAAGAATTGTAATTTTAATAATAAATGTTTAGAAAATAAATGTTACTCAAATCAATTTGACGATTATTTATCAATAATCATCAATATCATCTTTCCAATAAAAAATCACTACAAAAATTATTTAGTGAAAATCAATGACTGGAACCATTTAACTAGTGATAAATAAATTTTGTCTACTTAATATAATTTTTAACGCATTACATATATAATTCTTGGATAACGAGAATTGAAAGGATAGATTTTTTGAAGGAAGCTGGAATAATATTTATTACAAGAATCAAAAAACAAAATTTAATTGTTATTGTACATTATATGGATCAATGTGTGCAATTGACCTTTGTGTAGTGAGACTGACATTTGTATGATAATTCTTAAATATATTATACACCTTGTACAAGAAAAAGTGAGTGGCACTTCACTATTTATCGATCAGAATTATGCAAGTTAATTTTTATTTGTGGGCTTATGGATAAAGGACAATGATGGCCAATTTTAAATTTCAGCTTGTACAAATTGGAATTTCAAAATCTATAGTTAAAAAATCCGGAACAATTTATTTATTTAATATAATTTTTAAAAATCTATAAATAATGGGAGGGGAAGATTATTATTTAATTTAAAAACATAAATCAATGAAAAACAAGTTAAGTGAATTTTACAATAAAATATTTCTTAATACACTCAATTTACGAAAATATGTATTACTTTTTTAATCTTATTTTATGTATTTCAATCATTATCATAAATTTCATTCAAAGTTTATATTTTATACAAAAAGTTACCAATAATTTTTCGAAAAATAATCTTTAAAATCAATTCAAAAATAATTTTTAAGATTTAACTCATAATAATAATAAAAATATTTTTTCCTACTTGAAATTATTATTTGAAATTCGGAATTAGTTTTAATTCCATTCAAATTCGTATTTAACATTTTCAGAAAAACGGGATTAATTTCTTTATAAACTTAAATTATAATTATATTTTAAAAAATAATTTTATTAAAACTTTGTAAAATGAATATTTCAATATAAATAATTAAAATTATTGTCGGTAATTTCCAGAGTAAATATTTTAGTGTCTGTAAGTTTAGATGACAAATGAATGGGGGACGTAGCTCAGCGGTAGAGCAGTCCATGCGCATGTGAAAGGTCCCGGGTTCGAATCCCGGTGTCTCCAATTTATTTGAACCTAACAGTGTCAATAATAATTTAAATGTTTATTTATTTTAATAAAAATATTTATGAAAATTAATTCTTTAATAACAATTCAAGCAAAATAAAGACTCATTTAGTAAATAAATTAAAAACGAGAAATAATTTTAATCATAAAATTAAAATATTTTTTAAAAATTAACTACAAAAAATAAAATTTTTATTTAAAAAATAATTAATTTACTGAAAAAAATTGATTTATCCGACAATTATCGAAAAACTTAATAAAGATTATTCTATTGACTATTGACAGTGGTATACTAATTTATAATTAAATTAATCTTTCATTAATGATTGACAATCAATGTAAAAAATTTATTTCCATTATAATTATTATAAGTTTATGCATACCGCTTACTAGCATTATTTTTATAAAAAAGAAATATAAATTTTTAAATAATATAAAATAATTTTTATATAAAAGAAATAAATCTATTTAATAAATTTAAAATTAATATATAATAATTAATAATAATCATAATCATAATAATAAATAAATTCTATTTAAATTAAAAAACCGACGTAATCTCATTTAAAATTAAATCTTGATAAGATCAAATTTAAAAATCGCAATCCAATACAAATTCAGATAAGTAAAAAAACAATTTTTAAATAAGTTTTAATTGTACACCATAAAAAATAAGTGAAATAAGACGACTTTGTTTTATCGAAAGAAATCAAACGCGAATCAATAAAATAATCCGTTGGTTAATACTTATTGTTATTGATTATAGTTTTAATGAAATAATAAACAATATTTGAAAAAGTATTAATTAATCAAAATAAAATTGAGATAGATTTTTTAAAGACTTAATAAACAATCAATATGAAATTAAATATGAAAAATTTAGTAATGTTTATTTGCTTAAGAGAAAATTAATCGAACAATCACACTAGACATATCTCAAATTAACAGAAAACCGATCTATTTAGCTCAGCTTTCATCTTCAAAAGTTATTTTCTTTTTTTAAATAGTTAAAACAACTCGTCTCGTGGAAGATCCGTGGCAATTAAAATTTAATTGATTTTGTTTTGTATAGGATATTATTCGGAAAATGAACTCATTTGTTTGATTTTTAAAGTTTTGAGTGTACAAGTTTAACTTAGACTGTTGTAAAAGTAAATACTTAAAAAACAACCATTCGAAATTTCTTCCCAATTTCTTCCCAATTGATGACTTTCGACTATCTTTCAAGCAAGAATGAAAAATAATAATAATGGAGAATAGTAAATAAATAATAAATTTATAATATTAAGTATACAACTATGACTCCGGCTTTTTTAATAAGAAAACAAAGACAGTTATTACAAATTTTATTTAAAAACATTTATTGAAAATATGTTCCATTAGAAGCTACAACCTTTGCCCACCTTTCAGG
>JBBMKC010034499.1:0-18262 GCA_037834085.1 Bipalium vagum | reverse complement strand
TATTTTAGTGTGAAAATGGAACGGTTTAAAAGTAAAAGTATGAGTGGTCCATGGGAGTTTTTTGAAGAAAAAATGGTTTATGAACCGAAAAAGGTTGAAAACCACTGTAAACAATAAATTCTGAAATCTGGAAAATTAAGAATATGTATTTCCTGATTATAATTACATAATGAGTTGAAAAGGGATTAGTCCAGAATTAGTTAAGCCAGAGTCACCGTCTGATCTGCAAGGCAGCTTTTGGACAACGAATCTGCTTGGCAGCTTAGAATTATTGAGTGAATCCAATCCATGGGTTATTAGTTTCGTTACTGCTTGTTTGCGAAACAAGCTTAAGCTGACCTATTAGCAGATCTTAAGTAAACCTCAACATAATTTGTAATACAAGATCAAAGCAATATGATGCTACATTTATTGGTCATCATGACAATTTCCCGTGTATTGATAAAAGTCCACTGAGACACAGGACTTTGATCAGACAGTTAAAAATACAATTCGACATATCCCGAGCTGATATTGTAGATTGGAGACCTGTTCTGAAAGTGAACTCGATCACCCTGATCCATCAACAACCAGGTTGAAGTTAATGGTCATCAACCATGACCATGATTTTCAAATCGATTAGAATTGTGACTGAAATTTCTTTTGACTTTTACAAATTTAAGGTTCACGAAATCTCAAATTAAAATGTTTTAATTAGGCTAATCAAACTTTGCTCCTGTTTCCGAACATTTCATTCATATTCGTACAATATTTCCATGGATATTGTAACGTTTTTCTGCTTTTTGTTAACGTCGAACTGATCGAAGCTTTAGTCACAGTTTTTATGGTTTATTAATAAAAAAATCTTTCACAATTCATTTTCCCTTTACTTCTTTTCTCTGTTACTAATGTAATTAAAAGTAAAAATTAAAAAGTAATTAAAACATTTTCACAGTGACTGCGACCAGATAAACATTTTGAAAAATAGTTTATAAAAGTTTTTACTTTTCCATTTAACACGGCAAAAAATAAGAGCACAAAAAACTTTAATCATTTCATTTTAAAGGAGAAAACGTGGAAAATTAATTATTGGAAAATAATTTTCCAAAACGGAGTGAGAGCGCGCGTTTGTTTTAATAATCCAAATCGTCAATCGAAATCGGTCTTTCTTTCGAAAATTAGCCTTATTTCAGCAGTTTGGCGACAGGTTAGCACTTTTTATGTGATTAGTTTCGTTGGTTTCGTTTCGTTTGGCCTCTTTGCCCGTTTTCCATCAAATTCTCAAAAATGGTTCTTTGAAATTGTGTCAGGTTTTAAGTAAAACTGAACGGTCGACATTTTTGGTAATTTTTCAGTGTTCCGCGGTAACGCAAATGACTTTTGGTTGTGAATGGTGTCGAAAGTGATTTCTTTTAAATGAGACAGAGCGAAAGAGAGAAAGACGACATTAAGAAAATTTTTTTCTTTGACCGTTTAACGATCTTGTCTCGCAGTCTTGATACTTGGAACGACGGTTAAAAGGAGAAATATATTTGAAAGATCGAAAATGAAAATCAACTAATGATATGATTGATAACGATAACCGGGACGAAAATATAATTGATGGGAAATCGATATGAACATGGTCAGATGGTAATGGACAGTACGAATGTTTTTATTGATTGATAAAATGATTGGAAAGAGAAAGATCATGATCATGGAAAGGCAAGGGAGACAAAATGAAGTTCGACCCTTTTCTTGATCAAGACAGCATCAATTGACAGTTATTTATGTCCCAATCGATAATGGTTCTGAGGTTGGCTTAGTGACACCGTTGGGGTCAGAAAGGGAGGGGCGAGATTCACGTTCGTAATATTTGAACAAAAGTCGGAACTGAATGAAACCAAAAATGGTCTCTTCGTGAGATTTCAATTCTTCTTTTTATTAAAATTTATTGATTTAATTTAATTGTTGATTTATTGATATCGATTTGCATTGTTTAACTTTTAATTAAAAATTTTTTAAACTTTAAATTTTTCTTTAGTAATTTGATTATTTCAATTATGATCTCAAGATTAAAAATTCGATGGTATCATAAAACTTGTACTAATGATGGTAATAATTAATAATAATAATAAATAATAATAATAATAAATAATAATAATAATAATAATGGAAAATCTTGTCCAGCAACATGTCCAACGATGAAGATTTCAGCAAAATTTGGCGACTCCTGCAGGAGTACAATTTTGACACCGACCTCCAGACGGACAACGATCTCATCTGCTGCGTTTGTCTGAACCTTCTGAAAAACGCCCACTATGGTCTGTGTCGTTGTCGGTTCTGCTTCGATTGTTTCAAGCAGCTCTTAACCGCCGACGAAAAGTATTGTCCGGGCCAAAGCGGTCGGTGCGGAGAGCACATGATCGCCATAGCACTCAGTCTGAAGAACGACAAGAACGTTGACAAAGCCGTTTCTAAGTTGATTGTCAAATGTCCCAGGGAATTTTGTCAAGTTCGCACCAAGCTCGAGGAAATGGATGACCATATTCAGAACCATCTGGAGAGCTCGTCTTTTATTAATGGCGATGAAAGTGGTGGCGTCGAAGCGATGAAGCGCAGCATTCAGGTGTTGACCGAGAACTTTGACAGGCACAAACAAGAGCTGGTTTTTGAGATAGGCGAGCTGAAGAGGAAGAACGACTGGTGCGTAAGGGAAATTGCGAGATTGAAGACAATCATTGGAAGCTTGGAGACAACGAAGACAGACGCTGAACAGGATGAGAGGGACGAATCGCAGAACGACAATGAGGTTGATTGGGAATTGGATATTTTCGAAGACAGTATGACTGATGAGTGGGACCAGGAAGACATGACGAAGACAGCTGAATCACGATTAGGGCGAGGAGAAGGAATCATGGAATCAGAAAGAGTCAAGGACGACGACAAAGCTTATGCAACAGTGAAAGTGTCTCAAGTAAAGCAGGCTTTATTTGGGAGCACAGATTTTTAGCTAATCAATTCCAGGGATCATGTTTTGAAGGTAAGAAGGAATTGTGTTTGAAGAACACGGCTGAACAGGATGACATCAATGCTGTCATTGCTAAGGAAGTCCAGAGACAGCTGGAGAATATTCATGAAATGCTATTGTCAAAGACTAGCGCTTTGACCGCCTTGGACCCTAACCAGTCTCCGAAACCTAAACCAATGGACGAGCAGAAGTCCTCCTCAAAATCATTCTCAATAGTAAAATCTTCTTTTATCCTAAACTTCTGGTCTATTCATTTCTCGTTTTCCTCTTTCTGTATCTTCTTTTTCCCCTTTCTCTTCTTTGATATTGTCTTCCTCCGTTTCTTCTTTCTTTATTTCTATTTTCTCTCTCTCTCTCTTTTACTCATTTTGTTTCTCTTTCCAAACTTTTTTACTTCCCTCTTTCTTCCTCTCGTTTTGTCCTTGGTCTCTCATTATGCTTACCTTTTTACAGTTTTATCTCAACTTTCTCTTTCCGATCTGTTTTTTCTCTTTCTTATTCTCCTTTCCTGTCCTTTCGTCTCTTTTCAAACTCTTCATTGTTTCTCAATCTCGCTATATTTCCTCTCTCATAACAAATACGGCAATGTTTATCTTTCTCCAGGACAAGCCTCCATTCAATGACCAGGAAAAAAGTGCACAATTGTTATCGCCTCTGTCAGCCTCAGGCTCCACTTGTTGTGAAGGTGGTCTACCGAAACCGTCTCGACGTCGTTTGAAGGTAAAACCGTTTTGGGAAATTATTGCGTCTTAACAGCGGTGGAATTTAACCCACAGAGAGACTTGCCGAAAATGTCGATACAGGATCCACCAACCATCCCGGAGACCAAGAACAACCACCGGGAACAGCAGACGAAAGAGGAAGAGAAATGCGGGAAGGAAAAGAAGAAGCGACTTCAGTTGGCGGCACCGACTGTGCCAACGGCGTGTCTGACAGTCGTTGACTCTCAGGAGAAGAAGCAGACAACGGAAGCGATAACGACAATGACTACGATGACGACGACAACAACAGCAACAGCAACAGCAACAGCAACAATCGACGGAACATCTTCCATGCCGTCTTCTTCGATCGTGTCAACCATCAAGACCATTACGACGAACAAACCAACGGAGGCCGGAGCTCGGAAGACGCTGATGGAAAGGGCCGTGGATTTGAGAAGTGGAAGGAGAAGATCAAGGCAAGTTAGGAAACTACAACAGCAACTGAATCGGGAATTCGCTCGTTCGCCTGAGTTCGGACATGTTCCTTTGACAAGTCAGGGAGCAGCAAGGTCCTCGACAAGTCTCCTTCCTCCGTCACAATCTCGCCGAGGGTTCCAGATCGTCGACCGGGACAGTTCCCAAAGCCAGACCGCCGTACTCCACAAACCGATGGAGCGGGAGTTGACGTCGGCCGCAACGACGATGTGGGCACCGTTTGAGCTGCGGGTGGACAACTTTCGTCACCGGATGTCGAGCTTCTGCTGTGGGGACAGCGGATACGGAAGGAAAACGACGCGGTTCTTTAGCGCGCCGTTCTACTCACACCGGAATGGTTACAAGTTATGTCTCTGCCTGGAGCCGAGCTCGAGCGACGGAGAAGGACTGCTAGGACTGGAGGGTAAAGACAGTGAACTGGGATTGCCACAAACGCGGACGTGGTCGTACTTGGGTGTATTTTTCTGCCTGGTCCCGGGGGAATTCGACGACCGCCTGCTCTGGCCGATGCGCAGGGAGATTACTGTCAGTTTGCTTGACCAGCGCACCCGGCTTCCTTACACAAGTCGCACCTTCGACCTTGACTCGGCACCCGATGACTGGAAGTACGTCTTCTCCCGCCCGAGTACCACCGCCGCCACCGAGCCAAACTGGTTCGGCACACCGTGCCTCGTCCACTTTGACTTCCTTCTCCGGCTCTCCGAGACCTCCAACTCACCCAGTCGTCTTCGTCCCTGTCTCCTTGCCTCTCCTCCTTCTGCGGCTCCTCTGCTGCTCCTCCATGATTCAATCCTGCTTCGGTGCTCCACTGCCGCCGGTCCCCTCTCTGACTGACGTCAAGACAACCACATTTAACATCGAATCCCCTGTCTGTGGCTGACTGTTTGCTCTTATGTTCCTTTTGGTATTATTGTAATTAAAATGTACAGTTGATTGTCACTTTGTTCTTTCTCCTAGTTCCAACTAATTAAGAATATTATCATTATTAATATTATCAGTTATTATTTTTTAAATATTATTAATTAATATTTTATTAATATCATCAATTAATATTCTTTATTTTTATTTTTAATGTGTGATGAAAACGATCCTTTTTAAAATACGCAATAGGAAGTTAATAGTCCGACGCTGGTCTATCTTTTATAATGCCCTTTTATACGATTGTGGAGGCCTTGAATCACAATCTTTGTCAGCCCCTCGTGAAGAGCTTTTTCATTTATAAAGCATCGTCCTCGGTGGAAATGTGACATTGAGCGAAAAAATTGACAGTCCTGAATTTGTGAAGGTTTGTCGTGAACAGTGCCTTAGATGTGCCCAATATTTGATGTCTGAAATATTTGAAATACGATAATTACAATGGTCCAAAATAGAAGTTCCACAGTGGAGTAAGAAAAGATCATTTATTATTTTATATCCATTAATCAATTTATTTTCTTATAAAATGGTCTTGCGAATTTTGTGAAAAATACATCTCAAAAACCCGCGATTATGTGGAGTTTTCAACCAACTTGGGTTAGATAAAATACTCGATCAAATGAAGTGGATTAAAAAACCTTCTCATCAATGAGTTGGAAAAACTTTATATAAACCCCTTAAAAATAACAATTACTTTTGCAAAATTGACAGGAATATCATTAATGTGATCAGAGGATACAGTGAAGAAGCCGTATCATTTTTGAGAAAATATGGACTGTTAGCAGCTGTCAATATGATAAATTTTTGTAATCATTTATTAACTAAGAGATGAAGCAATCTCCATCAATACAAATATCGATGGAATTTCCTTGCGTTGTGTGAATGTTAAGTGTCATTATTACACGAGCTGCTATTACTATTCGATTAGAAAAAAATATTTTTGTTCCGTATCCGTACCAATAATTAGAGGTTGATATGCTCTTATGTGTGAAAACTGCAAATTGTTCCTTGAAAGAAATCCTACAAATTGACGAGTCTTTATTTTGGCAAGATTTTAATAATTATGTTTGAAGTATATCAGTTTCAAGCCTAAATATCAGAACACGTGTTATGGATGTTTGGGATAGTGGATAATTCCAGTCCTCCTGAATGTTGCCACTTTGTTACCAATGATAAGAACCGTGGTTAAAAAGGATCATGTATAATGAGGGATGAGTGGAAAGCCTAAAGTAAATTGGCTAAAGATAAAAATTTTACTCCTCGCACAGTCAATCACAAACATCATTTTCAGAACAAAGAAATCGGTGCGAATACCCAGCGAATTGAATCTATCTAGAGAACATTAAAAAGCAAGACAAAATGTTTGAGAGGAAAGGACTTCGGGGCAAAATTTTCAAAATGCAAAAATATGAGAATAAAAAAAATTTCAAAAAATAAGTAAGAATAAAATAAAGATTGTAAAACAAGGAACGGTTTATATTTTGATCATTATGAAAAACTTAATATTTGCAACAATAAATAATAACAACAACAAATAATAAATGCAACAATAACTACATGCCTTTTCATTTCTTGTGTTAATTCAAAACTTATCTCTTCCATTTCTAAATTAAAAAATAATTATTCTATGTTGTATCAATAAATATTGCAAATCAATTTTAGCGCCACTAAAAAATTATCATGATATATTTCAACAAAGTTTTTCCTCATATAGTTGATGCATCCTGTATTTCTAACTTTGTCTCCACGCCGTGACAAAGTTAGACAAAGAAATAATAATGTGACCATTACTCCGACGACGTAGTTAATTGTCTTTATTCTAATATATCGAAGTAAATAATTAACAACTATTGGAACTATTGTTACGAATTTTACCCTAATTTTTATTTTAATTATTCTTACGATTATTATTATTAGTAGTAGTATTATTATTATTATTGTCATCGAGTTTTCTGCCTCTGGCCAACCGAACACATCTATTAAATTTTAATTTCTAAAGTATGTTAATTTTTATATTTTACAACTTTTCGGTTTCTAATTTATCAGACAATGTATTTCTCCTTAGCGCATCAGTAACAGGTTTATGAAATTTTGTTAAATCTATTTGCATCAGTATGAAATTAATCTTTCACACCATTTGATTTTTTTTAATATTTCAAATCTTCTGTCAAGGTCAATTAAATTTTGAATTGCATCTATTTTTAAAATTTTAAAGTGTAATATATCTCTTTTATTTAAATTTTCCTCTTTATACTCTTTTTTTAATTTTCTTTAATAAGAGTGCCATTTTAATTTTTTCAGTTTCTTAAAATAGTTATTTATTATAATTTTTGCACGTTTAAATTCTTCATTATTTAAATTTTTATCTTCTAAAGTTTTTACATATAAAACTTTAAAAACTTGAAGTTGATACATATCAAGTTTATCTTTTGAGCTTTTAACACATTAACAAATTCGTTTGAGAATTTTTTCTTTTTGATATAAATTTTCCTCTAATTGTTTCACTAATAAATACATGTAAAGCAGTTAAAATTGCAGTACCAATTAGAATACAAATTAGTAAACTTATTCTAAACTTATTTCATAAATTGTTATATGTCTTCAATAATTTTAATATTATCACTAACTTTTCTGCCATCACTTGAATATTTTTCATCAGATTTGTGATCAAAGTAGTATTTTGTAGTTGAACTTTGTTTTTTCATCATCCTATATAACTTTTAACATATGTTTTCTTTAAAGGTCTTCCATCAATCATCAAATAGTTCCTATAAGTATTATATCAACCGAAAACATGATGATTGTTTGCTCTTCCAAAATTTATAACAGCATTAGTTGTGTATTCATTTTTGTCTGCAATTAATATTATAAACTCGGTTAATTGATTTCCAAATTTATAGAATTTATAATATTTCTTGTAAAAGATTTCCAATAAGAATACCAATACACAATAGATGTTATTTTTTCATAAATGTCTATAACCATCAACTGAAAGTAAAACTTTTAATTTTATCTTTATTAATTATTATTATTTGAAGGTCTTCATTATCATTTGTCATTTTTGTGATATAATCTTTTAAAATTCTATTAGTACTTTCAGCTGTTTTAAAATCTTTAATATTTGATTTGTTAAGTCAGTTTTTCATTTTTCAGTGATTGATAGAAAATATTTATTAAAATAATACCCAATAATAATAATGAACTCCTTTTTGATTTGTATTTTCATGATTAAATGTTTTTCAGATTTTATTCTTTTATCTGTAATCTCATCCTTCATTAAAACTTTTAAAGGCATTTCTAAATTTTCAACAATATCTATAAAACAAAAATTGTTGTTGGATTCGTTCCACTTTTACAGAAAAAGTGAAGCAATGCTTTACTAAAAGCCGAAGGGAACTCTAAAAGTGGATGGGTTTTTGTTATTTTTAAAGAACTTGTTTTCACAGAACTTTGTATAAACATTGACATTTTTAGAATTTAATTTTAGAAAAAAATTTTTTATTTCTCATAAGGGTCAAAATATAATCCATCTCCTTCTATTACAATCTTAATGTTATTCTCAATTAATTTTTGTAATAATTCTTTTATTTCAGATTTATCTAAGTTGCCATATTTAAACTTTAAAATTGCATCTCTTAATTTTTTTTCCAAAATATGGGTCAAAATACAACCCACTTCCTTTAGGAGACTCAAAACAAATTCCTTTTTTCTAAATCTGTTTGTTGTGCTTCTTTTGCTTTTAATACAGCTGTTGCAACTCCTCCAAAAAGATTGCTCCAAGATTTGGGAATAAAGGTAGAACTCCTTTTTGTTATTTTCCTCTTTTATTTCATTAATTAGTTTTGACTTAAATAGTTTTGTTTACCATTTAAAATTGTATATTATAATTTTGCTACACCGAAAATATTCTTTAATTTTTCTTCAGTTAATTAAAGTTTTATTTTTGAATTTGAAATTTTGTAGATTCAAGTGTAATTTGATATAAGGTTTGTTAAAATCGCTTCATATCAAAAGTTATAAAAGGTTCGATATTTAGAAGGTACCTGATCCTTATAAAATAACATAGTTTATGTTAAACTATTACCCCTATGTGTAAACACAATTTTCTAATAAGGAATGGTTAATAATTATGAATAGCTTTAATATTTTTATGCATAAAGCTGTAATCATATCATATTATATGATCTTATATTAATCTTCGGGATATGGCTCCGAACAAACCCAACTAACTCATATTGAATTTGACTAATGTTGTGTCCGTGAACCATTTGGGTCATTAGAATTTGAGCAATCCAAAGCCAAGCAAGATGAAAAATATAATTTAACAGGTGACAGTTCGTAATTCTGAGACATTGCGCATAGCGATTCAATACAGAGAAGTATTTTAGAAAATCTGAAGCTCAATATCGAAAAAATAATTTCAAACGACCGCTAATGTGACAGATCACTTCAAAAGTGGTTTTTAACTGGTGCTCCGTGAAGTTATATATTAATAATAGCTTAATAATATTTATTCTAAAGATTAAAGTAATTTAAAATTAGTTAAATTTTAAAATAAAATTACAAATATTAGTTTAAGAACGACTACTGATTTTTCATCAATAGCATGTTGCCTTACAATACGATAAATTGATTTGTCTGAAAACTATAGAAATGATGTCCTGTGTTATTATTAAACAAGTGTTATTATTGGTAATTTTGTTGTTGCTGACCAAGAGTATGCTGGAACGTTTGTTGACGGTCATTGTGACACCTTAGATCGTTGTGCTGTTTAATATTGTTTACCCTCGTAATAAAAGTTTATAAGTCGTATTCTGAATTTTGATTTTAATAAGTCATAAGCCTAACAGAGTTGGTCCACGTGTTTAAAGCGTTGGGTTTTAGTAATTTAATTATTGTCATGACAGACATGTTTGCTTCAACCGAAAGTCAAAATAATAAAGTATCAGTGAAAAATTCCTATCATTCAGCATGTTGCACTTATTGAAATTTTTTTCGACAGTTTAAAATATCAAAGCAAATCAATATTTATTGTACAATAACATTCCTGGAAACCGTTATGGGTTTATAAATGTCACCATGATGTATCTGGTGCCACTGGTGGTTGGCAGACCTTCGTGGAGATGAGTGATTCGTCCTGGATGCATCAGTGTCCAGCCGACCCGAGTCTCGGTCACAGCACAATCGTATCTGAGGAATCTAGCACCTCCTCCCTATTGGTTTTAGTTCAGCGTAACAGATGATGTGATGATAACAAGATGAATTACCGTGTAGTCCACACCTGGTCGGTTGAGGGCAATGTTGAGAGTGTAGGACGACGAATCGTGGTGGGGTCGAAGTCTGTCCTGTTCCGTGGGCTTGTAGCGGACAACGAAGTTCATTCTGGCCTGAGGCTGAAACAAGTTCAATGGTAAGGTCAGCTATCCTTATTCTCTCAAACCCATACCTCTTCGCTATATCCTTGGTACAGTTTTAGCTGCATGGGATACACGTACGTTTTCAACAGATGCAACCAGTGGTCCTCCCACTCGATCTGTCGCATATGGATGTCGCGCGTGGGAACGCTCTCGTAGCCGCCTTCCAATCTGTTGTCAACGTTGGAGCCGTCTGACCACTGCCCGAATTCTTCCATTTCCTCCACGAGATGCTTGGCAAAGGTCTCACTGACCAAGGGGAACCAGAAAACGTCAGGACACGGCTGTTTGATGTCTTCCAGTCGGACGTTCTTGGACGCTACGGTCTTGTATTGCTCATGGATGTACTTTTCCTCCCAGTCCTGCTCAAGATGACAACGAGACAAATCAATTAAGAATGCAAAATCGTTTACAATGTCGTCTTACGAGTGGATTGGTGAAGATCTCCCACAGATCGTTGTGAAGGTGGTTCAACGTCGTCTGGTCGGCGTTGACCAGGTGGCCGAAGGAGTCCTCGTTGACGACGAACATGAAGAGGCCTTCCCTCCTCAACTTGGCACTCAGAACAACGTCGTCCTCGTCGGCCTCCATCGACTCTCTGACCTGTCTAATGGCAGAAAATACTTCGCTTTTAATCAGGTAGGCGCCGCTGATGTGCGGAACGTTCCAAAGCCCTCTGGAAAAGGTCATTTTATGAATTCATTTCCAATGAGAAGAGCGAAAGTACCGTTGGTTTCCTTCCACAATATCCAAATAATCATCCGACCGAGCGTACTGACCGTTCTCAGCATTGATGGCTCCCCAGAAATTCGACCACAAACGTCCTCGTCGTGACAGAAGTGGAGCCACCAGCGTCCTGTTGTAGGCCATGAGCAGCTGGATGGTGTTTTCGTTTGTCAGGTGGGCCACGGAGTCGACGTGGAACAGGTACTGGCTGCCCTGGCTTTCGGAGAGTTGGCTGAAGGGTGGAGGGAACCGTTAAAAAGATATCTCAAACCACAGATTCCTTACATCGATTCCAGGACTCGGCTGTGGGCATCTTTTGCCACGGAGGAGTTGATGTAGTGCACGCTCCTGTACAAGGGTCGAGACTCGTCCACGAAGCTCGTGACGACGGACTCGTATTTGTCGATCTGCGGGATTGAAGAATAATAATAATGACTGAAAGGAGAAGTGAGAACGAACCGTGTTGGAAATGAGGAGGGCCATGCTGGATTTGTTGTAACTCAGGCGAGAGATGTGCTGCAAGAACTCGCTGAGGAATGGGGTGGCATGGTGGATGTGGATGGCAAGTGTAACGGTCGGCTGGTCGTTTGACGCGTCTCCCGGGTAAGGGGTTGAACGAGGGGTCTGTGGACACTGCTGACAGCCAAGGACGGGGTGCCACGCTTTACCGAGGTAGTTGGACAAGTAGTTCAGGGAGATCTTGAGTGGGAAATAAAGATTGTCGAAACGCGAAGAAAACCATTACCAAGCTCATTTCGTGACCGGCTACGGCTTGAATGATGGCCGGAAAGGATCCGGTGGCCGTGTTGTGAAGCTGTCCTTCGCCGGCGGGAGTGAACTCCAATTTCAGCTGCTCCGACCCGTCCAAGTTCTGGAAGATGGTCGAGTACTCGTCGACAGCTACGTGATATTTGGTCTGAAAGGAGGGTTGTCGAGAATAATGAGGGCCACATGTTTTGTGCGAGGACTTACTCTCAAGTCTTGGTTGGAGAACAGTTCGGAGAAAAATGTCTGGGGGTGGTCCAAGGTTTCTTGCGTCAAGCTTTCCTCGTTCAAGGCGGCCAAGAGAGTGTCTGCGTAACCCATGACCCCAGTGCCGTAGACATGCCTGTCCTCCGATTGTCCCAAGACATTAGATGATTGCTGATTAAATTAAAATGAAGGTCTCCGTCTTTGATGAACAAAGCTTACTGAAAAGTGGCTGGCAATCGAGTCCGAGGGATTGGAGCTAGGAAGCACTGTGGACGATATCAACAGTCTTGTCTCCATCGATTCGAAGACGGATCGAATTTGAGCGCTTGAATTTAGGAACAGACTTCCCCTGAATGATAAAACCGTCACGACCATGAGTGAGCCGACACGAACCAAAGCACCTTTCTGTCAAGACAACGATGGTCTCATTTTGGTCCTTCATCGACTCGAGGCTGGATCTCATTGCGTCCAATGTTGAAGCGGAAGACTGCCCGTCTTGCTCGATCACCCTGAGTGTGATCCCTTTGGCCTGAGCCATCTGCGCCTGGCGGTGCGTCAGGTCACTGTGCTCACTTCCGAAAGTGAAGACAACGAAGTCTGCAAGCGAAAAACCTTTGCGTTAAGAGGTCATCAACAAAAGCACTTTCTCACCGGCGCATTCCATGTACGTGAGCGACTGCAAACTGACGAACGCCGTCAGAAGCAGCACTTTGAAGATTCGCATTTCGTTTGCAGAGCGGAAAAGAGTTGTTTCGCGTTTTGTGGGCGTTCAACGATGAGCCACCGCTTATATACCGGACAAGTAGGGGGCAATCGAAGCGTTGGGTCGCTTTGCGTTGCGTAACGATTGCACTTCCGCAATTATTCACCCTATGACCTAATGAGAAATGTCGAGCTGGAAAAGCACACCAGCGACCGTTCTTTCGATCCGGTCGTTCGTCACGGCTGCCTGGACCCTCATCTTCTTACATTATCTTTCAGTTCCGTTCCAATCTTTCCCACTAGATTCGATTTTTCTAAAATCAAAGAATCACTGCGTCAAATCACGACGGATCCTCCTCCGTATCGCTCCCAGTTAAATCGATTGATTGCGTCATTTATTCCATGCTCCACTTAACTACACGACCGCGTTTCCCCTTCCGTTTTCTGTTCGGATAATTACTTCCCATAACGCAACGGATCATACAAAACGCACAACACACCGACCCGGTGCACAACTCCGCTCCCAACCACCGGGTGACGAGGATCATTGTCATTACGTAACCAATGATTACCGAATGTTAATTGCTTTTACAATTTTTCCTCCACGAACAGTTCGGCGTTTCGTCGTAGCAGGTCGTCGGAATGCTCAGATGTTGTAAACCGTTGACGCTTTCTCTGGATTGGAACGCCACTTCATTCCGTAAGACCCGAGGCATAACTCGTTCACTTTTATGGCAATTGTAGAGAATGAGAAGCTATAGAAAATGTGCTACCCTTTCAAGAATGTATTGTACCTGATAATCTTTTTCATGGTGATTATAATTCTCATCTCAAATCGCAGATGATAATGAAATACCTCATATACATTCCCATTACAAAAGAAAGCACTCAGGAGCAGTTTATCAATTTAAGATTTCGCCAATCGATACAGCGGAAACTGATATTCGTAATTCTTTGAACTATATCAAAGGAACCGCAACAAATTACAGCGATCCGCATAATGTTAAATTAACACCCATACGTCCCACGGTGTTCTCAGCACACAATTCCTTTTCCTTTTGTAGAAAACGTGAAGTGGTAAATCAATAATTGTCAAAATTAGAACAAGTTTTACAATCAGAACAAACCTTAGGTATATTGAAGATGCGACTTTTGAATTCTCGATTGTGCCAATTCCGGTTGGAAGAGGAGGAGACTGTGTCAATTATGGCGGCATTGTAACTCAGATAATTTCACATGAATAATTGTGTACAAAGGTCTCCTGACACAATTCAAAGTATTGATGCGGTGTGCTTGGCTAGACCAATAGTAACGTCTTTAACTTGTGATAATCCCACGAATGAAAACCATTTCAGTTTTGGAGAAAGAAAGATTGGAATAAGATATAGTATGACAACAGGAGAGAAAATCGATAAAGACAGCGCTTTACAATCCCATAATGTGTCACGAGCAGGTATTAGACAAATTGGAAACAATATTGATGATTTAAAACCATTTGGGAATGTTTTGCAAGGGAGAGTAATTGTTTCCACTCAAAATGATAATGGGGCTCAGTCTATGGTACATGGAGAGGTAATGACAGTCTGGACACACAACGTTTACCCCTCATGATCACAAAGCAAACTACAACAATGTATCAGCTGCTGTACAATCACAAAGTCATTGTCGTCACTGCTAAACGGGGTTTCAAAGCCAGCGTACTTGTAAAAGTATGCACATGGTGGTTCTGGGAATGCAGGAGCCTGTCAACAATTAAATGATTTTGTCTGGTTTTATCACAACAATGATATAAATGCTGTCCACGTGTCACAGCTCCATTTCCCAGGCCTTACGAGTATTTTTTGTTCTACTACTTTCATGAACAGTCTTCTTTCTGCCTTTTCTTCTACGCCGCCAATCATCCAAATACCTTCTACGTGATGGCCACGATTGTTTTTTCCTTCGTCGAAGCACGACTCGTCCATCTCCACAAGTTTGAGAATCTTTTTCGATCAACGAGTCCGTTATCATTTCTTGAAAAATATTGATATAATTTGACAAAGTTACAAACGAATGCTGGGTCACCGTCATCATTGTTTTCTGTGATTCTTCACGTATCCATGGATATGGTAATAAAGGAAGATCATTCACTTGTACATTTGTCTGTCCAATAATCGTATTTCGTAAACCACCATATTAAAATCCAATTTTTGGGCCTTGTATAGGATAAATTGCCTTGTCTGCCTGCTTGTGTGTTTGTGAAGGTGGGCACCAATCACCTGTATCAAGTCTCACTAATCGAAGTGAAATAACAATTGCGTTGCGAACTGGTGTGCTTTTATGATGAAAACTAACATTTTTCCAAACTAAAGCGTCTCAGGGTCCAGCTTCAAGGAGAATAACATTTAGTAAATTATTTTATTGCGATAAGTTTTTAGATTTGACCACAAATCTAAATAGACTTTTATTATTAATAAATTAAATAAATATAAAATAAATTTGGGGTTTCACACTGCTCACAGGTGAACAGATATCCAAATAATAAAAATAATAGTAATAAAAGTTAAAAATCAATGATTCGATTACGAATTATAAGTTATTGATTAAATCAAATAAATACCAATAGATTGGACAGCTACTCCAATGCCTTAGGATCAAATAATTGTTTTCTTTTTTCTTACTTCCCAGTATTTTCTTTTTTTGTGTTCTTCACGTCTAGTAGGACGGAGAACCGAATTTTTATCTGAGGACCCTTGAGAGTAAGATACCGAAGAGTGAACTGACTTTTCTATTAACTCTTTATTTCGAATTTTAACTCCAAAATAAAATTGTATTAAAAAATAAGGTGACAGATTTTTATCAAATATATTTTACAAAACAACGTGTTAGCCTCAGTTGATCGATTAAAAGTTTTAATACTTACAAAGTTTTACAATCAATATTTGTTAAAAGTTTAAAAGGTTCAAATTTAGTAATCAACATTTTTATTGTCACTCAAATTTTAACTACGAACATTGCGCACTAAATCCTTCTGAATTTGCATATATTTTATGTTAAGTTCCTAAAAAGTCCACTATCGATATTCTTAACCCAACCAACGTAAAAAGTCCAATTTCGATCTTCTTAACCCAATTTAAATTTAATAATCGTTTTCATATTACCTTTTTAGTGAAACTTAACACACATCGACAAAAACCCAGCAGTTCTCGGATGAGATCTTGGAACTATCCCTGAGGTAATTATAATATTATGTATACCCCATACCTCGGGTAATCCCAACGATTGAACTTCGATGTCACTGCAAGTCTTTTGTCAAGGTTTACTTAATATGGTATAGACATTCCGTCCCAGCGGCACAGTAGTGGTTCCATTGGGCAAAGTGAATGTGGGTGCTGAATGATGAAGGGGAACGCTCACATCGGCCTGTGGATGATGAAGAAGTGGATGATCATGCTGAATGCTGATCAATGTTTGCCTGAAGAAAAAACGTTGAAGAAATATCCCAAATGAATCAATCGAAAGGTAAAATTACGACGGACCTACGTGTCACATAAAATAAATATTGATTTCTTTTTCTTATGTTATACAATATTTTATCGAATCCAGACTTACAGAGTGATTTTCTTTAATTAGCGGAGCGTCTATGGGAGCGCAGGGACCAAGTTAATAACGACCGTTTTCGTTAAATTTAAATATTAACATATCATATAGTTACAAAAGTAAGGCTAAAGATTCACTTTATCACCGTGACATTAAATTGGTCATTTAAAGCAGCAACAAAGACAAGATTTTTCAAATGAGATCCAGTTCAGCAAAAGAAACATCATGGGTCACAACCCCAAAGATTATATGAATTAGCCAAAATGCACAGGGATAACCAACCAGTCAGACCAGTGCTCTCAATGAAGAGTTGCGATCACACTCACAAAACATCAAAAATTATTGATGGATTACCGAAACCATCGAAGGAGATCGAGAAATACATGAAGTGGAAGAGTTTTGGCTTTGGCAATTTCAATAAAATATTTGTGGGGGAACGTCCGAGAAAGACCACGGGGTATCGGATGCAGTCCGTTTAAGATTGTGCTTTTGTTTGAAACAATTGATCCCGGACCTCTGGACAAAAAATGTCGTTTGAGAGTATAAAACGAAAACAATATTCACTCACTCATTTATTATGCGAACATTACAGCTCCAGTTTAAGTGTAACATTTAATTTAATTAATACATTATTCTTAATTAATTAATCAACCACAGAATTTAATAATCAATAAAAAAAGTTATTTATCAATAAAGAATATTAATGATTAATTAAAATATTAATAATCAATTAAAATAAATATGATCTATAAAAAGATATTAATGATTAATTAAAATATTAATAAACTATTAATAATTTATATAAATATTAATAATCAATAAAAAGATATTTATAATCAATTAAAATATTAATAATCAATACAACTATTAATAATTAATGTAAATATTAATAATCAATAAAAAATATTAATGATCAATAATAAAAAAGGAAAACAGATTAAAAATTGATGAAAAAGCAAAAGAGAGCAAATTAAATTGCCTGGTCAAAGTCGGTGAATGCGTCGTTGTTTAAGTGGATCAATTTAATCATTTTAGGTTGAAAATATTCGTCCCAAATTCAATGTCGCTCTTTGGACAGAGATGACGAATTACATGAAAGTTTCCAAGGCCGCGGACGAAAGTGCCAAGGGCAACTACGTGCCGCTGTCAATCCAGAGTTTCCTGCTGACCCAGACCGAGTAAGATTTGCGCTCCTTGGCCGGCTTTGACCATGACCTTTCGTTTTCAGCTCCTTCTTCTTCAACAAGGGCACCAGGGACAACGCCTGCATCGTACGTTGTTTTCATTATGGGCTTGCACTTTCCCTGGGCGGCAGCGTCATGGCAGATTTTGAACGAAACCCTTTCCCAATGATGTCCTTCTTTAGACCTTTCAAAACCCCACCTTTTCCTCGCTTACAGAGGGCCGAAATGACTATTTTTTCACATCCAACTCTCTCTTTACCTTACTCCCTCTTTTGTCGTCTTTTGTCAACCGTCTTTGGACCCCTTTCCAGTCCAACTTTGACCAAGGATTTCTTCGATTCTCAAAAGACCATGGATGTCTGTTCTCATTTGCAAGAACCTTTTGCTCTTTTCATAAAGAAGGAAGGCCTTCCCCGGGGGTTTCGAATACAGTCGGCCATTAATGATATTAATAAGAATAATACTTTTACATCATTATTAATTATATTAATATACATAATAATATCAATAATAATATAAATTATTAATATCAATAATAATATATCAATTATTAATAATAATAATAATAATAATAATAATAATATT
>JBBMKC010034401.1:0-18266 GCA_037834085.1 Bipalium vagum | reverse complement strand
CTTCTTTAGAAAAACAATTTATTTCCAGCAATAATATAATTTCATTATATAAATTAAATAATTATTATAATTTAAATATTAAAATGGTTTTTTGACTTGATTGTGTTTGTTTAAAGGAAATCTAATTTTGAAGTATACATTGCTTCAAATAAGCACCGGGAATTGATCAAGAAAAACGGAAATAATTTATTAATCAACCAGAATGATGTGATCACCTTCAAAATATTCTCCATTGGATAAGATGCGCTTATTTCAACTAATGATCCACACATCAAAACATTTCTGGTATGCTGGTTTTGGTATGACCTTTAGATTCTGTGAATTTTGTTTGATACCTTCAATCAATTCAAATCAAGGTCAAGCATATTTTTTTAAAAATTCAATTCGTTCAAAACAAGTCATGATGACACCATTTGAATTCTCAAATGATTAAATAAAGTGTTCGGAATGGAATTTTGAAAGATTTCAAAATCATGAGCCATCTCTCTTAAACCGAAATGTCGATTATAAATAATCATTTCTTTTATTTTGGCAATATTTTTATTATTCAAAGAGATTGAAGGTCGACCTGAACGAAGCAAGTCTATCTGATTTTCGGTCTTCTTTGAATACGTTATACCACTGTTATACTCGAGTTTTTATAAAGCCGACTCAACATAGGTCTTCTGCCACGTGTTCAAAGTTGTGAACAAGTAGTTTTTTAAAACGTTAAAGTTAAGACCGATTCTTTGTTCCTTAATTTATTGATTTTGAAAATCGCAGATTGTTTTAAGGTTAAATAATTACATTGAATTATTTAAACAAGCAGTTTATTAGATTTCGATAAAATTTCACAAGAGCACATTTGTTATATGATCAGACAAAAAACTTTTTTGATGTACACTAAAGATGGACTATCTAAAATAATAATTCCCAATACTTATTTGACGCAATATAATATAATGTAAATCAATAAAATATTATTCAACTCACAGAAAATCAATTGTTAAGACTTGGCTTATTATTATTTATTTTATTTTTATTAACAGATTTTCCAAAAAATATTTTTTGACTTTTAAAACAGCTTTTAATAATTGATACCTGTAAATTAAATAATATTTTAATAGGGAAATGCATTAAATCAATTAAAATAACTTGTTCTCCAATTATGCTCAATAACCATAATAAATAGAAAATAAAATAATTAAATATACAAAAACAGATAAAAAGAAAGTAATATTTTTTGTAATGAATATTATTATTATAATTATTATTATTAAATCAGTGGAATTAATTTGTTATTAACCAATATTAATACAATCTCTCAATCCATTTCTGGTCGTATATCTAAAGTAATCTTTACCATAATGACAGTGCCAAATATATAAAATATAAAAGCAAATATATAAATAATTAAGTAATTGTACATTAATGTCAGAAAAATTAATTAAACATTTATTAAACGTTGCATGACATATGGGTAAAAAGATCAGATTAATAAGCCGTCATGAATTATTTGAGCGAGCAGATTTCCAAAGCCAATCGTGTATCACTACAAAAAGGAGTCGTGGAAATTCAACCAACTGATTAGACGAATTTGTCGTACGGGGAATTAGGCTCGTTATTATACTCTTTTGATCGTCGTCTCAAACAGCGAATTGATTATCCTTTACCTGTTTTGTTATGCCATATGGCAAAAGTGTAACGGTTACACAATCGCATCTCGATGAATGGAATTTGAAAACTTTGCGTTTACTTTGGTGAATTCTCGTCAAAAGTCTTGTTAATTATTTATTTATTTTTCTGAAATGAAAGAGAGAAAGACGGGTTGGACTATGTTGCCAATAATTAGTGAGGGACAAGAAAAGTTTATGTTACAATTATTTTAAAACCTTTTATACGAAGTTTTATTCGAAATTAAAAGGAGATAGAATGAGATTACTAGATGAAGAAAGTAAAGACATATTACGTTATTTTGGATTTCGTTTTGTTTTAATATGTTGTCATATTGGAGATTTGTTATTGGGTGATCAATGGATGAGAGATCGTTTTATTATTCCAAAACCAGGCAGACAAACGAAAGAGCTATAAAAAATCGATTTGTTATGTTTTGAAAGTGTAAAAGTTTTATAGCTTGAAATAATATATTACGAAAAGTGTATTTCCTTAGTAGGAAACAGTAACATTATCTATACGGATATTGGGTGTATCATAGATCACACTGGGATCCTGAGCTAGTATCATTGATAGTTTTTCTTTTTTTATTATTATCTTTTTGCTTTGCTTTGATAAGTGGATAAATAGATATCGTTTGATATATATAATAAGATATATTCAGAAATTTGTTATATTATTGATTTTATTGTATTCATTAAAAGTCCTGTGTTGGTTGAAAAAAGACTTGGATCATCTTAACATTTGTTGTGCACTATTGTTAAGCTGTGGTACAATTAATAAACTTTCATGATTTTCTTTAATTGAAGGGATGGTGGAATAAGAACACAACCAAGTTAGTTAATGGGTCAGGTTTTAAGGGTTCCAATAATATAAGTCTTGCCTTAGGTTACAATTCAAATTGTGCTACTAATCCATCCATCAGCTAACATTGATTTATAAATAATAACAATTTCCTTTTTCTTATTATGTCTCAGGAATGAAATGATGCACACTTATTTTTAAATATGTATCCTCCTCACAGATAAACAAATATAATGATCGTTTTTAGCAAATAATTTAAAATTCAAAAACTCTGTTCAAGAAAAGTTTTATTAATCAAAGTATTATCTAGTGACTTTCCTTGATTTTTCAAACAATCTACGTGTGCTTCGTTCAGAAGCTGATTGATCACCCCATTCCTAGATTCATGTAGCTAAATTATCTAAATTTCTGGTTTTGAAAATTTTTCTAAAATGGAAAACAAATTTAAATAAATTAGTGCATTTAAACAACTAACTACCTGATTATTAAGCAGATAACGCGCTTTAAAATTACAAATAACAAACAAAAATTATTCTAAAAATGCTGACACAAACTATTTAAACTAATAAGTTGAAAAAAGGTCATTAGTTTTACATCACCCTATTGATTATAAATATAAACATATAAATATAAATAATATATAATATTTTTAAATATATTATGTATGAAATCCATTTATAAAAGTATAAAACTTAGGACATCATAAAACCAAATAAAATACCAAATTTTACACATGTTTTTCGTTCTTCGAACTTTTATAATTATGTTTATGTATTGTAAAATCAAGAAATAGTATTGATATAATTTATTTTGTTGAGCATATTAATAAATTGGTCTCTTCAGACACTATTAGATTGAATTTCACTGATAATTGAATATGTTCTTAAATTGTTTTCCCCATTCTGGTGAGCTGAGGAGGTCGACGTGAAATTTAATTCTTCAAACCAGACAAGAAGGTGTAATGTATATCATAACTGACGCCCGTGCTTTTTTTTTAGTGAAGAATTAAATCAATTTTCAGTTGAGATGGAAAAGCTGAAAACGATTCACTGGAGATTTCAGTAATATGGACTGGTCTTTGGTCTCGTCCTAATAAGGAAGAAGTGAATAAAACAAAAATTAAAAATATTCATTTCCATTCATTATAAATTTGTTTCGATTTTCAACCAGTCTCCACATTCATGATTAACAAATCTGTGAAATAAATCTCCATCTGCCATATCCACAACATAATTTTATTCAGTCCCATAAATTGATAGAGAATATATTTCTCATGGAGACCTTTTCAGCAATCATTCTGAATACTCGGTATTAAGTACCATGGAAGATTTATCCACCAGAATGCCAGACTGGGCGCCTATCTCCACTGGCATTGAATTTTAAAATAAAATATTTTATTTTTATTTTAATTAACTTTTCAAGGAAAATCTGACCCTTTGTTGTAAGATATTTTGTATTAATTACAAAAAACTTTTAAAATAACTTTTAAAAGTTCTCCAAGAAATTATTTTCTTTTTGACTTGTGTTAATGACCATTGGCATTTCTGGTAAAGTGAAAATAGCTTTCTTCATTAGACTGAGAGTTTTGGTTTATTATTTATTTATTTATAATAAAAGTTAATATTTGAGATTTCAGAATCTCTTATGATAAAGTTTTCTATTTGCGTAGTACTCGCCCTCATTCTCATAAAAAAGGAAAAACAATTAATTCGAAAAATAATTAATTTTTAACTAAATAAAATTAATGAGACAAAATTATAGAGTTCATATTTTTCTTGTGCTCACAAATGCATTTTAAGATGTAAGGAACATAAATTAACCTAAAAATTGTTATAAATTTAAATAATAAAAAAATATTATGTATGAAATAGTTTAATATTTTAAATATTTATTTTGTTTATAATTTTAATTATGGATTTATTTTATCAGGTTGTGTAAAAAGTAGTGTGTTTTATGATACAAACTTTGAAAAAAATAATTAAGTCATACGATAAAATTTATTCATTGAAATAGTCACCTTTTGCTTTTATAACCTTAAGTCAACGTTCCACTAGCATTTCAATTCAATAATAAACAATAAAAAATTTAGAATGGTAAAGGAAAACTTACTAATAATTTTAATTGTATTTCAATTAAATACACAAAGCTTATTTCATTTACTTAAAGATTGTATCGATTAATATTCTACTAAGATATTATTCCAACCGATATCACTTTTTACACAACCTAATACCTTACATTTGAAATCAATTACAGAAATAATTTATAAATAAATAAATTTTGAAATATTATTTGTGTGCGTGTGTGAACAGTTGTTTTGTGACTGACAAAGAAATAGAATCCGCAACAGCAACAGCAACAACAAAAGAAAAAATATTATGAAGATAGCCCAGGATATTCATGATCAAAACATCATGCTATATATTTAGTGAGATCAATTAGATAACGTATATTTTGACTTGTGTCAACCGAACAAAACAATCCCAGGGATCGCTATCAACTTCAATTGTTCTGTTTAAGCGTAGAATTTAAGGATATACGGCCATATTACCTCGTCAGATTTGATAGTCATTTTGCAATATGACAATGCTTGCCCGCATGTTTCGCAACTAATTAAAGCAAACTTAGAAACTGTTAAATGGGAAATTCTACACCACACGTCGTATTCGATAGACATTTCTCCCACGTATTACCATTTGTTCCGTTCGATGTCGCATATTTTAGTCTACTATCATTTTCATTCGTACGAGGATATCTTCTCAAAATAAAAAGATTTCTTTCAAAGCGGAATCCACAGCTTTCCTAAAAGATGGGAGCAGGATGTGGCAAGCGTTAAACAATATTTCCAACAATAAATATGTGCTTATTTTTTGGAATATTATTTCTTTTAGTTATTTCTAAAAAAAAACTTCCGGTAATTAATTTACAAACCTAATAATTTGTTTTAGTATTTTCATATTAAATGTTTTCTGTTTCCGGATGGAAAGATATAGAGGAATGGTGCTTAATATTTTACAGAATTTTAAAAATTACTACCGTTTCTTAAGACTCGAACTGTTTTCCATTAAAATATTAAATTAGAAGAATATCAATTGTTTCACTAATAGGTTGTATCTCAGGTGGGGTTTTATCTCAAGATATAACTAAAAACCATTTTCTTTTATTTTCTTGGAAATTTTCAACATGTTTAAAAACTTGATAGTACTCTTATTAACATTTATAAACATTTTTGAGATGATAGTTGTCGATCTTAATCAGGTCTTTAATTTGTAGTTTATAACTGAAAATAGTCTTAAATCTTCTTACTTCATTAAAAATGTTTTCGTATGAAAGTTTCTTTGATTAATTAAGTGAAACAACTTTTAAAAAGTTATATTGTTTCAATATGATGGTTACAAAATGTGTATAAATTAATCTTAGAATAACATAAAACAAAAAGGTTCAAGTTATTTCATTTACTATTGTCACAGAGCATTTTTTAATTTTAAAGTAAAAGTTAATGAATTATATACTTGGTAGTTTTCATTACCTATATGAAAATGTAAAGGATTTACATAAAAATCTAAGAATATATATTGTAACATTTGATTCTGTCAAACAAATCCTTTAATTTGATATAACACTTACTAATAATTTGTGATTGCAACAATAAAAATTGGCAAAACAAAGTTACCAATAAATAGTCTAAAGACTTTCCCACCACCCTAATGTTTATTTAATTAAGTTAAGATCAGTTAAACAAATTTTGCTAAAATTTCCCTGTTTATCAAATTAATTTTATTTCTCCACAATCAAAGCTTAGGTATTAATTTACCTGTGTATTGTCTTAATCAATTTTTACGATCTTCTTAAAGTAGATTTAACGAGTACTTAAAAACATATTGCAAAAAAATACGTAAAATCTTTAAATAAAAAAATTAATTACATATAGATTTATAGGTTCTTTAATTTGCTTTTTATTTATCAGAAACATATGACTCGGATTACCACTTTTATAAAAAAAAGAGTATATACGGAAACGAATCTCTTTTCTCATTGGACGAATGAAAATATCAGATGCCATTAGACATTTTCAAACTGAAAGTATTCCAAGAACAACAATTTATTATTTCATCAAACGATTCCAAAATGGTCTTCCATATTATTATTACAAGCATAGAGCAGATCGTTCTCCAAAAATAAATTAACAGATTCAGAAAATTTTCAATACGGTTGCATTTAGAACCTACAGATCTCTTGCAGTTCAACTTAAAACAATCCATGAAGAAAACGGCAGAAACTTTTTAGGTCACCAAATATTTTCGAAAAGCATACCATTGTTAGAAACAAGTGATAGTCTGGTTGGACCATGTCGGCTGAGTATAGTCCTAGTATTACTTCAAATCAATTTCTATCATATTCAATTGTTTCATCTCGGATATGTTTCATGATCATGATGAAAGATTATTTTCTTTTGATGATTCCCAAAAGAAGATTATTATATTTTTATAAACATTATTATTATTATTAGAATTAATATTATTATGAAAATTATTTTTATTATTACTATTGGAATTTTTATAATTTAGCTGATTATGACGATTTTTGGTTTTATTATTTCAAAAGTTTTTTATCATTAAGGTTTTATGATAATTACTGTTTTAATATTGAACTGAAGCGCCAATTTTGATTTAATTCAATTAAAAATTAAACTTTATATTTTCCACTTGGTTGAATAACATTTTCGAATTTCCATTATCTATATGCATCACAAAATGCATCAGCAGCATCAATAGAAATATTAATCTCGCGTGGGGTGATGGTTCTGTAGGTAAAGAATCAACACAAAGATTTTTTTTCTAAAAAAATATGATCGCAGTTTTATTTAGGAAGTGATTTTAATAAGCCCCAAATCATAATAAACATTGCTATACATACGTTATGCCCCATTAAGTACTTAGATTCCATAGGAAATAATTACTACTTTAAGTACTATTTCAAAAAATGACAGATAATATTGATTTTCTTATTGTAATCAAATTCCTGCTATTGAAACAAGCCAATAAAATATTAATCAACTGCAAGATGCTTACAAATGTGAGGCCGAACTAGTGTTTTTAACATTGAAAAGTCGGGAATACCTGTTGAAGTTGGAGGTGAGAAGAAAGAAATCCTGCAGAAAATCATTATTACAAACCGTCATATTGCACAAGAAACCTTATGCAACGTCTAAATATCTCAAAAGGTACGTAAATTAGTTGATGCATGAAATGGGCATTAGGAAGATGTGCCACGATAACATAATCACGGAAGATGAGACACTTTTGAGTTTGAAAGTAAAAGCGAATCTGCCGAATGGAAGATGCCAGAGAGGAAACTAACACTAAAAATGAGAACTGGCACATCTCATAAAAAATGTCTGATGTTGACAATCCTTTGAGATATGAAAGGCATTTTCAAAGTCGATGCACAACTTATAAAGGAAGTAAGAAGATAAGAGCAACAATTGATTCATGTGGATTATCACTCATTCCTTACCCACTATACAGTCACGATCTCTCTCCCAGAGAATTTCACTTCTTCCGACAACTGAAGATGGATTTGCGAGGGAAATTATTTGATTTTACCTTTGATTTGCAGCACTATAACACAGATTTGTTGAAATGATACTCCAAAACCTTTCATGAAAAGGTATTTTGGATTTGTTGTCTTATTCGACAGAAATGTGTGGAAGTTGATGGAGGTTATATTGAAAAATAAATATAGAATTGCTACATGTTTATTATTGAAAGTTTAAATAAAATCGGTTATATATTCATTGTTCAGTCTAAGTACTTAATGAGCGCACTACGTCTGTAATTAATTGATCGGAGAAAATGAAGGAAATGAGTTGAGAAACTTTTGGATTAGCAAAGTCTGACTGTATTAGTATTATTATTATTATCCATAATTATTTTTAATTATTATATAATTAATTATTTATTTATTATTTATAATCATTATTATTATTAATCGTTGTTATAATAATTATTATTATTATCACCATCATTATCATTTTTATTATTATTATTATTGTTATTTATTTTATTGTAATTATTATTATCATTATTATTATTTAATGAATTAAAACCTGTGTAAAAATATTAGCATTAGTATTAAACGTTTTGTATTCTCAGATCATATCAACTGAACCATTGTCTTTTTCTCAATATCAATAATGAAGCTGGAGAAACAGAAAAATTGTCTCAACAAAAGAAGGATTCATAATGAGCTCAGTAAAACAAAAAAAAAGTTCAACGGCCTCCCTTCCCCTTACAAATCCCAATCGATAAATTAAAAATTATCGACAATATCAAACCACACAAATCATCATATCAGTTTAATTGAATTAATTTCTGATATCATTTAATTGCTTGGAATTTATTTTCCTCGGCCTTATTACATTATAAATGCAGTGGCTTTCTTGTTTTATCTTTTTTCGCAAAAGATAAATCCCCAATAATTTGATTATAATCGAAGATAAAATCTGAATTTGGGTTTATAATTAAATTGGTCCATTTTATCAAATTCGATTTAATGAATTTTTCAAGGATTTTTTTCGAAAAATAATTTTCAAAATAAACATTCAATTGTCGGTGATGGAATGAGGTTTATCTAAATATTTATTTTCGAAACCCGTTGATAATTTATATCTCATAAATGAAAATATCGATCAATTTATTATCATGTTTATGTCTGTCTATGATTAAATATAATTATTTATATATATTATGAGTCGTTCAATACCAGATTCGACGTGAGGTCCTTTTCCTTTGCAGGCTTTAATTGGAACAGTATCTGATTATTTTGTTAAAGTATTTATTTATATTTTTATCATTCTATCATTAAATAATATTTGGCACTTACGCAATTACGTTGAATTACTTTTTACACACCCTCTATATATTATTATATATATTAGATGGAGAGTAAAAAGTAACTACCAGGTTTTTATTAAATTTTATATTGTTAAATATATTTGAAATAGTGCTGCAAATGTTTAGCACAATAAAATTCATTTATTAAAATTTAATATTTTTTTACAGATCACCCACTTACATTGATACAACTTGGTGAACGATTATAAAAAAAACTCAGCATTTTCAAACATTTCAAGTGATATCTTAGTTGCTTTTGCTTCAATTAAATCTTTCAGGACTTGGAGCTTCTTTGGTTTTCATGAAGAAATTCTTGTCTTTAGGTATCCCCAAAGAAAGAAATCTATTGGTGAAAGGTCTGGTGATCTAGCAGCCTGATCGATTGATCCACATCTTCTAATCTATCTTACGGGAGTTGTGATGTTTATAAAATGTTTAACCTGAAACAAATAATAAGCGCACGGTTCATCCTGTTGGAAAGTTAATTTTTATATTGTTCTGGGAAGTTACAGTATGGGTCAAGATTTAAGTAACTCTGAATAATTAGAACCATTCACATTTTCATTAAACGTCACATAGAAACACAGATCTAAATATTAACCTTTGAACTGGAATGCCATTTTGGGATTTAACAATTTAACCCTTGCATAAACTTTGAAATGAAATTATAAAAGAAAACTTTTTTGGATTTTAAGATCTGGTAGTTACTCTTTACACACCCTTTATTTAGTTTGAAACTTTGGAATTTGTTTTGATAAGTAATTTTAAATGTTTATGGCTATTCTTTTCCTATTTGTTCTTTACATTAGATTCTTTTTTACCTTTTATCATTAAATTACATTTTTCATTTCTATCATCTTTTCAATTTTCCAAGCATGAAGTTCTTCGAAAACTGGAGATTAAACTTAGGAAAGATGATCTTAACGAGTGAAGGTTGATTTTAGTGTGTTCATTTTAAAATAATTTCCTTGATCTATACATGGCGTTTTGTCTGTTAACATTTTAATAAATAAGCGTTTGTCAAACTCTTAATAGTCACCCCTCACTGCAACCTTATATATCACAATATCCACACAAATGTCTACAATCAATACTTTAACTCCCTCGTAAAAGAACAAATTTCATCAAAATCATTTTAATAAAATAGAAGGGAATTCTAAAAAATAAAAAAAATGAAATAACGAGAAAATAATTAAATATGTTAAAACAGAATCGAGTAAGTTCATGAACATTAAACAGCAATACATAATGTCGACTTAGTTCTGACCAATGAGAATTTGTCATGGTCTACAGGAGCATCGACAACTTGCAAAACTTGATAGGGACCCAAACACAATCCTTGAATAACACCATAATCAGACTTTTCTTTCTATCTTTCCAAAATAAAAAACCACAAACAATCTTTAAAATCAAAGCAATGTTTCAGATAATTCTTTAAACAAAATCAACTCAAAGTTCTAAATGATCTTTTATAATCAACTCAATTCGAGGTAATTAAAATTTATTCTTTTTTTCACTTTCTCTTTTCAACCGATTTCTGTTTTTGCAACTGTTTATGTCGGAGCTCAAAATCAATATGGTCGCTGCTCCAAAATCTAAGCTCTATCACCCAATCAATTACAAAAGCATTATTCAGGACGAATATTGAAAATCCCTTTCCGGGTAAAAGAGAATATTATGTGAAAACAATCTCGCTATCTTTTCTATTATCTTAAAAACTCAACTCGACCAGATTAATCCGTTGCTAGATTAATAAAAAGGCTAAATCCAATGAAAGGAAACTAAACTCTTAATGCAAATTTTTTTTAAAAATTTAATCTTATTATTATCATCAATGCTATTATTATCATTATCCACCTCAGGGTAAACTGCAACATATTTAACGATCATGATAGATTCATTGGACAAGATTTGGTCTATGTAGCTTTACTTAATCACAGAGTGCAGTTTCATTCAAATTTTGAGAGACTCATCTTCGCACCTTTTAAATTTTTCTTAGCGCAGCCATTTTAAAATTGTTGATTTGTGTCACTTTTTGCAAATTTTGGCATGTTTACAGGATGATTAAAAAATACAAATAAACAATAAATAAATATACTTTCTATTATTAAATTTCTAAAAATGATAATATTACCAATTTAAATTATTAAAACAATTTTGATTTCATTTCTCAATTTATTTGACTTTTTAATTTTGGACTTTTACAGTAACATTTTGACTTATAATTAACTATTATAATTTTTTTGACTTTATAAATTATTAATTTTATAATTCTCCTTTGACTTTTAATTGACAGTCAATTTTTTCGACTTTAATCAATTTTTGGGGGCCCTAGTAATGAGTATTTTTTCTTCGTTTTTTACCTAATTGTTCTTTAAGATTTTAAAGACATTTGTCTGTAAAATCAAAGATCATTTTTCAATGACATAAGTGTCACTTTACAGAGCCTAGTGATTCCTTGTATATATTTCTTCAGTGATTATCCTATTTCATTTAAACTATCTTTTATTAAATTTTATCTTTTTCGGGAAGCATATTATTTAGTTTTCTTTCACCCTACCTCTGGTCTTAATTTTTAAGGCTATTGTGTTTTTGTAATTAATTTGATTTGCAATTTCAATATTCAATGTGTACTCAAAGGAAGATATGATTAGTGTGGAATATAATTAATGAGTAATTTACATGTGTGCTCTATTAGCCAATTATAAAAATTATGAATGTGTTTAAGTGGTATGTATTATATTGATTGGATTGTACTGTGACAAAAACGAATAAAAGAAAATATTCAAGTAACTGAAAATCCTAGAAAAAAATCCGAGGTTCCTCCATCAGACTCCAAAGAAATCATTAATATTCTAAGGACAATTGTGCAGATTGTATGTCCTCACTAACTGACAGATGATGAAAGAAAATCAAAAACTCACGGGAAGCATTGTGTGGAGCCTCCCACAATAATAAAGATTTTTTTATTGATTTAATAAAAACATTCCTTTCCTTTATATTTGTGTAAAAATTGAAACTACCAAGAAAATAAAATATCATTAACATTCTATCATATTATTATTATTAAAATAAAAAATACAGAATTAATAAAAATAAATATTAAAAATTACTATTTATAGAAAATAATAAAATAACATAATAAGAATTTCTAAAAATAGAAATTTAAACAAAATAAATTTTATTTATAGAAATTATAACTTCATAAAAATAAAAAATAAGCAAAAGCTGCTTATATAAACGATGTCAAATAATTAAAAAGAACAAAAATATGAAAATATAACAAAGGTCAAGCTCGTTTAGGAATTCCAAGAATTTACGTACATCATAAAAAGAAATTTGAAATGGACCACCACGAACATAACTCTCATTATATAAACATCAACAGTACCAGAGAAAATAGAACAATTTAACTATCACAACCGCGCAAAGAATTTACCAGCAGGATCAGCCGTCTAATTCTCAACAGATTTAAAACTATTGCAAAAGTAACTCCTATTTATTATTGGTACTATTATTCTAATCATTAATATCACAACTCTGTTCGAAGTCTCGACACAGAAGTTCTATTATAATTCAATTAAGTAATTATTGTCATTTTGCAAATAATCTTAAGGGATTGACTTGTGTTAATTAACTTTCTTCTTGGAAATAATTGCTCTATCTTAACCGAGAATCAGTTAAATTTTATTTTGTCCTTTCTTTTTCTTTTATATTGTTCAAAGTTTACACAGCCGTTACCTGGTTAACTTCCAAACCATAAAAATTAGTTTCAGAAAGTCAAAAAGTTAACATCAACTATTACGTTTTTTTGTGTTCAACTTTATGAAAAAATAGTCGCAGCTATTTTTGCATATTAATGAAAAAGCACACAAATACAAAGTAATCCGTGAGTTTTTGTTATTCTGAATTCACCTGGTTTGACTTTTTAACATCAACGATGTCTAGAATACTGTGAATAATGCTTTTACCTTTTCTCTAAAATATTTTCTTTAAAAGAGAGTTAATAAATTTTGTAAAAAAATCGATTTTATGAACTTTTGATTAAACAAGCAAGTAACCTTTAGTAATAATCTTTAAATACATAATTACATCTAATAATCACATGGTATAACACATTTCTATCTTATTTCTATCTTCTTTTATTGAATAAGGTATTTGAATATTTGTTGATATTTTAACTTTGGGTCATGTGTATATGTCAATGGTCTTATATCAATATATTACCATATTTATATCAATATTACGTGTTTATTACTGAAACTTTTACATCATTTATCATTTTATCTTGAATTAGCTTACGTTTGATAACCTTACCTTAAACTTTAATAGAAAATCAGAATAGTTAAAATGACTATTTCCAACTATTTTTATCATTATTAAACAAATTATAATTTTATTATCAATTATAATTATTAAATTAAACGCTTTATGAACAAAATAAAGATAAATTGTAAGAAATAAGTTTTATTTTATAAAATTTATATATGTAATAATCACAAATCTGAATAGGAACATATTTAATTATGTGGACTGGTGTGATTTTCGGGAAACAGTCCTTTTACTTTAGTTACGATATTTTCTCCATATAGCCAGCCGTCTTCCTAATTAATAAACGTTTTTAAAAACAATGAAACATAAAAGACAAATTTTTTAATATAATAAAATAATACTGCTTTATGAAAAAGGATGTATGAAAAATATTTCTCCAGAATTTTAATTATTTCGGAAAATTTTCGGATAAATTAAATTTTATTAATAATTCAGTCATTTTTAAAAATTTTGCAATAAATTTAGCATTACATTAAAAAATGAAAGAAATATTTTTAAAAAAGTATTACAAATAATAAGCTTTTAAATATTAGTCTAATTATTATCATTGTTATTATTAAAACAATTAAAATTATAAATTATAAAAATAAAATAATTGCAATTAAATTATTAAATATTTTATATCTATAAAATAAAAATAAATAAAATATTGACTAATTCTAAAAAATTATAATATTAATAAATAATATTTATATTAATTAATAAATTACACATCTAAATAACCAAATACATGGCCATTCCTAAGTTAAGAAGAATTAACATAATCACTTTATTAAATTTCACGGGAGATATGAATAAAGATACAAGAAAAGTAATTCGAGAATCCTCTAAAATCTTTTCGAAAAAAATATAACAATAGTTTTTTTACCCATGAAACAGCCTCAAAAAGTATATATATATATATAGTACAAATATGGTGTCAAAATATCTTATGTAATCTGAAGATTCATGTTAGGTCATTTTTTAGGAAACTTTAAAAATTAATAATTTTCATTTTATATTTTATAAAAAAATATATTTTATTTTTTATATTTTAGTAAAGTATTTTTATTTGATATTTTATAGAAATAATTTTACTTTATAAAAATATTTTTTTTAATTTTATAAAAATATTTTTTATAATTTATAAAAATAATTTTATTTTACATTTTATAAAAATATTTTTTAGAATAAATATAAAAAACAGAAAAATATAAAATAATCATTAAATAAATAATTAAATAGTCATTATGTAACTAAACACAGATCAATTGGATCAAAAAATAAAATAAATAAAATTTTATGATATTTTAAATATATAATAAATAATAAATATATAAAAAATAATAAATATATAAATTTTTAAAAAAACAAGTACCAAAATATAATAACTTAAGAAAATCCGAGTTCAATCTTTTTCATTTACTCCTGTTAATAAATTTAATTTTTTTTAAACAGAAATCTCAAAATTGTCTTTGGAAAAGTAAAGTCAATGATGATATCTAAATGGGTTAATAGTTAACAATAGTTAAATCTGTCACAATCAATTTCATTGAAAAAATTTCTTTTTATATATCATCTTATTACCTGCTGATCTTCACTTTCCCAAGGCAATACCATGATGATATCGTCCTTATTCAGATTCAATTCGTCGTCGTCCTGAGAGTAATAGTTATATTTTGCTATAACTTGGTAATAACATTTTGGCGGTGGTGGTGGTGGTTTTCCGTAAATATCTGATGAATTTACAGAGATTGAGACCACTTTATTATTTGATTTTCTATTGTCAGATCTGTCGGAATTAGTGGGCGAATCCTTCTGAACAACTGGCTTCTTTGGTTTCTTGTTCAGCTTGGCATAAATCAAATTGTCCTCATTGAGATCGAAATCGCTGCTATCTTGAAAGCTGATGGATGGTGATGGCCTCAGGGTCACCAATGTTGGTTGGTGCTTCTAAACACAATGATTATTTAATGCATGAAAAAGGTAAAAAAATGAAAACAGAAAATGTGTTTTGTAGAAGTTTGAATTAGTAGATCCGTGAGATTACGTTATTCTGGTTACGACGAAAAGTATTAATTATGTTAAATAAATATATAAGGTTGTCCGAAAAGTAATTTTGTTTTGCGACTATAACATAAAAAGATATTATCTACAAAGAGAAACTTTTATTATAACACATATTGATTTTTTGTTTAACAATGAGTTTTCATCTGTTATTATTTCAACTTTCTACATTTCTACTTTTTCCACCATAGAAAATGTTCAAGTACGATTTTAGTGTCATGGAATCTAACATTTTTCGGTCGTAGTTTTGTATAGAGAGAAAGATAGTAATATTCTGGTCCAATTCTATGACTGTCTAACAGATATAATTGAACAGCTGAACCAGGTTCCACCAATTTCTGACTATTAACCAAGAAGGTGTGCGGACATGTTATCGTGATGAAACACAACACCTCTACGACTTACCAATTTTGGATACGTCTATTGTATCAATTTTCTTAATTGTTACATATCAAAAAATTCCCTAATACCTTCCCTAAGAAATAAAAAGACTTTCGAGACAACCTAATTTATCCTATTCAAGTCTTAATGTTTTACCGAGATTATAAAATTTCTTAAGTCTTCATAAAATATCTTAAACATTTAATAAAAAAAATAAAAATAATACTGAAATGTGACACGTTAAGCTGGATCTGAAAGTCAAAGAAAAGAATTTTCTTATTTAAGCTTCAAAATTTAATCAAAGACAGATTTTAATCACTAATAAATAACAATTATTTAAGTAATACTTAAATCGTTATAAGTTTTTTTGCTTTATTATTATTATTATTATTATTATTATTATTATTATTATTATTATTATTATTATTATTATTATTATTGGTGTTGTTGTTTTCATTATACGTAAAGAATAAAATATAATCAAAATAAATATTTAAGGCTCATAAAATTTTGGTTCAAGAAGAATAAAAATTAATATATTGATTAATAAAAACACCAAATAAGAATTATGTGAATATTTTCTTTAAAATATTGCTTTTATAATTAAAACAATTTTTTTTAATTTAAAAATAAATAATAATTTTTTTTATTTAAATGTAAAACTTTTCTTCAAATATCTTTTCGTAAAAATTGTAAAAAAAACTTTATTAAAAATATAACAATCCCCGAAAATCGTTAATGCAGATAAAATATTTTAAATGAATAACATTCACGAGATAAATAAATATATATTATGATCATTTTAGCCAATTCAGCGAAGGATTAAATAAAATGAGAAAGTGGACATTGTTTTTCAATAATTACATAAGATCCTGTCGATACCAATGATCTCGCGTATTAATAGAGGGCAAGGTCAGAGTTTCTCAAGTGGTCTGAATTTTTACAATAAACACCGAATTATGCCGGGACAATCTAAGATACAACTTAGACTTTTTTCTGAATTTGGGGTCAGAAGAAAATCTTGAACCTTTTTTTAAAAACGTATTTTGATTTTAAAGTACTTGTCTCTTTTATTTTTGAAATTCCAATGATTTTATAAGTATGATTAAAACAATTATGACAGCATGATCAAAAGTTTTAATTCCGCAAGACGTAACATTTCGATCTTTACTCTCGTCAGTATAATTCAGTCGAATTAACACCATTATCGGATACATAGTCCTTCTTTATTATAATCAATATTTCAAAAATTACCACAATTATGTTATTATTATTTAATTAATAATAATAATTATATAAACATAAGAACCAAAAAATGTTTTTAACAGTGAACGTTATTCCCATCTATTTATTTAATATGAATTTATTATTGTGAAGGGTCGTGATTTTTTCCTCTAACCACACTCCCTTTTAATTAATGAATTCTAAACCTTTGCTTAGATATAAAAATCCACGGAAACAATAATTAAAAATAACATTAAATGATCATCATAAAAAATCATTAAGATTAATAGTTGATCTGATCCCATTATGCACGGGTGAATTGTTCCAAAAATAATATTCAATATCAATATAATAAATAAATAAAAATATTTAGATTTATTATTTCACCGAGAGCATAATAAAGTTACATATTCCATCACTTTTTCACTTCAACACTTCTTGTTTCGATAATTAAAAATTCTTGGCCAGCTCCTTCAATTTAAACAAACTTGTCGCTAATAGATATTGTTAGGGCTAGAATATTTCATTTGCCATCCAATTCACTTTTTGTAATTAAGACAAAGGGCAGCCAAGAATTTTGGGCTTAGCAATTTAGAATTAATATTTATCTCTCGCTAAATTTATTTATATTTTAGCTTTTCCAAAATTACAATTTATATTTTATACAGAATATTCTTTTTAATAAATTGACCAGAGATTATATAAATATAATAATAAAAATAAAATAATATAAATAAATAATATAATAATAAATAAATAAATGAAAATATATCAAATGATAATAATAAATAAAAAAATTTCAATAAATAAAAGTAAATAAATAAAATAATAAAAACAATAAAAATAAAAAAATCATAATAATAATAATAGTAATAATAATAATAATAATAATAATAATAATAATAATAATAATAATAATAATAAATGTTT
>JBBMKC010034290.1:0-18271 GCA_037834085.1 Bipalium vagum | reverse complement strand
TATTATTATTATTATTATTATTATTATTATTATTATTATTATTATTATTATTATTATTATTATTATTATTATTACGTAACCACCAACTCTTGTTATCTTCTTGAGGTCCTTTTCACACCGAAATACACTTGGAGGTGCCTTTTGACGAACTCAATATGCAAAAGCGTTCAAGGTTTTAAACTTTTTCAAAGTGATTTTCATATGATCTGTTGTAAATTAAAAGAGTAATGTATATTCTTGAGAGCATTTTCTATTGTTGCACCTCATTTGCATTGACTTAAGCATGTTATCACATTTTCGTCAATCTTTTGTAAATAAAGTTATTTATTTCTTCTGTTCGTTTTAGATTGATGGAGCCACCTTTTATATTTTATCAATTGTCTTTCCTTTAGAATAAACCTTTATAATACTGTTAACAGTGGATTTTGATAAAGCATAAATCTGTGCTATTTCACTTTGTTTTTTGCCATCATTAAATAATATAACCATATTTGGACAAATTCCAATAGATATTTTTTTGTAAGTGGTCATTTTGGTTTATTACGAAATTGAATTTTAACCCCTGTATTTATAACCTTAAAAAGATGTTATCGATAAGCTCACTGTCAGAAATAGTATGGAAGATAATAAATATAAAAAATCTCTTTTGCAGACAGTTTTATATCTCTTTTCTTCAATAAATATCACAAAATCTCCAAACATATAAAGAAGATACTAAATCTTATTATAAAGGAATTTCATAAAATGCGCCCAACATCATGTGTTTGAATAATTTAATGGTTTATTTCAGTTATCAATCAATTACCATTCTCCTTTTCTAAACAGCCTTTATCAGATCTAGCCTTCTTTTTATAGAATTTATTGATAATGAAGAGCTAATATTTTTAGTCATTTTATTTCCTTTTTATTTTTATGACATTTTCGTTTATTTCAAAACAGTTTGATTTTCTAAATTTCTAAAAATCAGTATCTGAGTTTTTAGTTGCGCATAAAATATAGAAGCATTAAGCACCATATTAGTTCTCTGATATTCACGAAAGGAATTTCTATCAATTTCACATGTGATCTTCGTGTTTTTGATTTTTAAAGAAATTATAAAAAAAATTGTCCATATCTTTGGATATTATCCTCATTATACCATTATAAGAAAATCTAATTAAAAATTTCAAATAATGTTATCTGATATTGGATTTAAAAAATCTTTTGTTTTGCCTTTTGATGTTACCGAGGTACTATTTTACTGCTTTATCATCTTTTAGAGAAAACAAGTTTACTATTGGATAGAACCAAAGATTTGTTCGGAATTGAAACAAGGATCTGTTCAGTTACCAAAAGAGTCTAGCATGACAAACTGTTCCTCATGTCCTTCTGGAACGTATCTTAATGAGTCCACAAAACAATGTGAATTTTGTTCTGTGGGAACAGCTTCTTTCAATCCGGGAGATAAGTGTATTAAATGTGGACCAAATACTAAACCAGTTACAGAAATCAAATACAATGAATGGACTCGTCCATTGCCCCATATTTCTTTTCGGTGTTTAAAAATCGAAAGTAAGTTTTATCAACTATCTCTAACAAAGATAGTCCTAATTTTTTTAGGATTGCTAATGAACTCTAAAACATTAACTTATTTTTAGACACAAGTTGGAGAACTAAAAATGTAAACAAAAAATTTAAGAGAATTATCCATTGAAAGAAATCAGTGATTTTTTTTTATAATATTTTGGTATTTTTAATCAGAATAATTTACCATTCTCTTACTTTAACTTGTAATGTGAAAAAAAAATCCTAGAGCTTTCAAAGAGAATATTTCACATTTGCAGTTGTAATTTTCTTAGAATATAACATCCTTAAAGTAAAATTTCAATTACGATTATTATTATAATTGGGACTGATAAACGAAAAAATGTTATTGAAAATCAATTTTCCAATTCACTTAAGTTTTTTTCTATTTCTGTTTAATGGAAATATTTATTTATTTTAAAATTAACAATTTATATTAAACAAAATATTCAAATTTTGTAAAAAACGGTGTTAAATTGGAACTTATTTATTTATTTATTTTTCTTAATATATATATTTATTTACACATTTTAAATGTAGAAATCCAAAAATTGATTTTATATTAATAAAAATTATTCCTTTACAAAAATTTATCAAATAATTTTTTAGGTCAAGTAGGTCTTATGTAAATTATTATTATATTTTCTTTTTGTGTTTTAGCCTTGTTAATTTTTTTCTTTTCTTAGTCTAACCTTAAAACATTCTGGTCTTCTCGATCTTTCTATAGTTATGTCTACTGGCTCTTAATGGATCATCTTCTAAATACAAAATTCTTGATTTGTCTTCTAAATATGAATTAATTCAAAATAACTCTCTGTGTTTCATTAATTTTTCCACATGTTCAACGATTTATGATTTTTGTCTGTAACATTTGTGGTATAAGTTGCAAGGAAGCTGGAATCATCGATATATGAAAAAAGAAATCTTGCAAAATATTAATAACAAATTTTTCGAAATCTTGAAAGCTTCTCAAACTTAATATGTTGGTATCAATGTTAAAAATTTTTATTTATTACAATAAAGGACATTGAAATTGTTTATTAAATTTCAAGCTATCCAATTGAAATTTGTAATTTTATTTTAATAATTTTTATTATTTCTTAAAATGATATAATTAAAAAATTCTCTTTAAAATTAAAACTTTTTTTTAAAGCTACTTTTAAATTTTTTAGCAAGTGTTAATGAATAATTATAAAGAAAATTTTCCTTGATTATTTTGCCAGCATTTTTAAAATGTTTTCCTGAATTTATTGATTTTTATTTACAATTTTTGAAACTTTAAATCAATTTAGTAAACATTTTATTAAAAATGAAATTTTTGAAATATATTTATTAAGTGTTCTTAACGAAATGCTAATTTTTATAATTAGTAAAGTAGTTTAATAATCATTATTATTATTATTATTATTATTATTATTATTATTATTATTATTATTATTATACTTTAGGTAAATCGAAAAATGAGTTAAAAATTATTATTATATTTTTAATATTTTCAAATTTTCAAATTTTTAAATCGGCAATTAACATAACCGAAATATAAGTTTGTTTAAGTCTTCAAAACATCTAAACATAAGATATTTTCCATCAATTAATGATTGGAAACTAAGACCTTTTCGCAAGACATTTATTAGATAAAATATTATACGAAATCATAAATGTAATAAGTTCTGTCCGGAAATAAGTATAATTCAATAACCTGTAATTAAATTGATTAGTAAATATGAAATCAATTATTTTATTTTGATTTTTATTGTAGAAAGTTAATTTTTTTATTGTTCCTATAAGAAGTGATTCGAAGAATTAGTTTGGATGATTTGGTTTAAATAAGGACATCTCACATTAATTAACGCTCATTATTAAATTATGTTTATAACTTAAAGTTTTAAAAATTATTAAAATTTTTCTAAGTTACCGATTTTCTAATCGTTATTAGATATTTTTATAAAAATGTTAATGTATAAATTATAAACAAAAATTGCTCAAAAATCTCGATAAATTTTTGTAAAGTGAGTAATTTAATTTAAAAATTTGTTTAAATCATCGGATTTACTGAAATTTACTTATCTTAATATTATAACATTTTTACATTGAAAAGTCATTTTATAAATTGAAATAGTCACATAAAAATTTCAATTATAAATAATAAATATAAACGCATAAAAATTTATTTAATCAAATTTATGTTTGATCATTGCTAAAGAGCAGTTTTTCCTTATTAATTGGAACCAGTTATTACAGTTATCTGTAGTTATCTATCCGAGAGCTTTGGGAATTAAACTGATATAATTAATATAAATAGATTTTTTTTAATTATGAAGTTTCAAAATGAATTGAAGATATACTTTAATAATAATTTATTTTTGATATTTTTTTATTAAATTAAAAACTAGTTATAACAATTTTTATATATAAAAAATGTTATGCAATAAATAAATTTCAATTTTTCTGGAAAAATTTTAATATTCATTGACATTAGTATTAGTATTTTCAAGATTACATAAGTTAAACATGAATTAAGATATGATTGGATAATAAAAGTTTTACCAAGTTTTAAAAAATAAATCAGCAAAGTACAGTTATCATCGTTTGCTTTAAAATGTTTCAATTGTTCATCAACATTTGATAGTTGAGTTTATTGTCATGGAACAAACTTTTGTCAAAAGTTAAAAAATTAGAATAAAAAGGATCAACTTTTGTAAATGTAAAAAGAAACAGTTTTTACAATATTATGTATTTATTTTCTGAAATTCTTCGAGAGCATGGAAATCATAATTATAATTGTTATCCTATAAAAAGTGAATTACTCAAAAAAGTTTGAACAAAAATTATCCGTGTTGACTAATATTCAATTATAAATGCAATCCTAACACACGTGTACCTCCAACATCGAGTAAATTAAAAATTCCAAAGTCCACAATATCTGATGCACAGAAAATGTTGAATATTATAACTAGGGAAAAGATATGTGGTACAAAATACATGAAAGATCACAAAGAACGTATCAAAGATCAGGTAGTGAGAATTACAATTTTATTGATGACGAAATAAATATTGATGCTAAAACTAAGCAAAAATCAAAGTTTCTTGCTAATTATTTCATATGAAAAGCAATTTCACAAGATTGCCAGGTATCACTTAGGATATTATACATAAGACAATTTATCTTGAAGAATGTATCAAAAATCGATATTATCAAACTGAAACAAGATCACGATATTATTTTCTGGTCTGATATGACTAGTTTAAATTATTCAAAAATTGTTTGCGATTACCTTGATCAACAAAAAATCGATTATATTAAGAGGAATAAAATGTACATAATTAAGGAAATATTGAAATATTATGCAAGAAAGATTACAAGCCATTAAATAAGGTTTGTGATAGTATTCGTAAATTTTAAATTTTTTGATTGAAAATGTCAAGAGAGAGCAGAAAAAATGGCTTTGTATAGTGATGATCATCAAGGTCTGTAGATTTTTTTTACAATAATAATTTTTTTTTCTGTACACTAATAATAGTTTGCTCAATATTTCAGAGTAAATACAAGAAATATAAAAATAATTTGTTAAAAAGAGTAAATTAATGAGAAATATTTATCATTTTTTAAAAAATAAAAATGAATATTGTTTTTTAAATTAAAGAAGACTGCAACAGTAATGGAACGTGGATCTATAATGGCGACAACCTCCAGTCATCCCCAGCCTATGACATAAATTTACTTCAGTTTAACTTCGAAATTATGAAGGAATCCAATACAACATATCAAATGCCTATGTCCCAGTTTTCTTTCGAATTTGAGATGAAATGTTCCGGCTATTGTATTACACATTTGTTCCTAGTAAGAAATTCTTGTTAATTTGATGTCTAATTTTTTTTAATTTCGATGAAGCTATTTTTTAAAAATATTTTTTTAATTTTCCGTGGAGATTAACCAAGCAGATTAAATGAAATGAGTAGGAAAATAATTATAATAAATCGTCTAGTGATATGAAAAATTTAATTTTTTATTATTAATTAAGTCCATAAATACATTAGTAATACCAGTAAATATGGAGATTATGGTCGACTTTTAAATAAAATATAAAAAATATAAAAAAAAGAATATAAAAATTATTTGAAATACGAGGAATATGGTATTGTATTAAGATAAATGGATTTTCTTTGTCTTCGTAAATATTCCAATTTTCTTTGGGAAAGTTTTATGAAACAAAATGAATTTTAAATAATAAAATTATTTTAAATAAATAATGCAAAAAGTTGTAAAAATACTTTTATTTTGTATTTTTCATGTTTTATTAATTATTTGTTAAAAATATAATTCTAAATTTGAAAGAACTTCATAATAACATCGTATGTACCACAAGGGGATTTCTAGTGATCATACTAGTATAATTATTTTTAAAGAATATTTCGTAAAAAGTATCTTATCTCGCGTTCGCATCGGATATCTGATTCCAATTCTTCATTGAATTCTATGGTTGTTATCGTTGGATTAAAATCTGAAAATCTCATTATGATAGTACATGTTTTAGAGAAAGAAAACAAGATTTTACCTATTACATGACGAAATTATAATCGAAATAATAATTAATTACCAATATTGCAAACATATATAAAAAATCTGTTAATAATGATATCAGTTGTCAAATGGTTAATAAATCGGACATTTAGTATAAAAAATCTGACAAAATATAATTTGTTAAATGTTTTTTTCTTTTCAATTGCACAATAAATAAATAAACTGAAGAGAAACAAAAATAAATTAATAGATTTTTTGTAATTAGTTTTAACTTGTTATATAATGTTACTATTTTGATGATTAATGTGAAATATGATCACCAACTCAACTTAATATTCTTAGTTACTTACATTTTTAAGAAATATAATAAAAATTATGAATGTAATCATAAAACTAACCGAAAACCAAACCACAACCTTAAAGTGTACAATTTTGAAATCCATTAATCCAGAAATCTGTTTTGGCCATCTACTTACCAAAATTTCAATCTATAAAAATAATTAAAAATTTATCAATAAAAAGTAATTAAATTTCTTTATTTAACCTCATACTTTTGATGTTAGATCTCTAAAGAAATAGTAATAAAGAGTAATTAAATAAATATTAATTTCTGTTGTGTAACATGTGGCTAATACTTTCAAAGAAAAATAGCCTTAATAAATCATTTAAAATCAAAAATTATTTTGAAATATTAAATATTCAGAATAGATTGCTTAAAACATTTAAATGTGAAAAATTAGGATAAATAAATTGATGAAAGAAAAAAATTGTAGGATCGGGGTGGAAAATTAAATAAGAAAACTACTTAAATGATTTATAAATAAATTGGATCATTATATCTAAAATTACCATGTAAATGCAAATAAAGAAAATAATTGAAAAATATTTTGCTTATCGTGCATTAGCACTTTTCATCCATTAAAGAGAGTTCTTAACTATGGAAAATATATAAATTAAATTTAAGTACTAAAATTCCTAAAAATAATAAAAAATTAAATAAACACAATAATGTACCAGTTAATGCTTTTGAGATTGCAACTAAAATAATATTAATTTATTCATAAAATTTTAGTTCAAAATAAAACTGAGAATATCAAGAACATTTATGTTTAAATAAAAATCATTACAAACTATGCAAAAAAAGAATACTTATTGAATTTAAAAATCATTATTTTAGAAATAAAATACCAATTGTAATCTATTATGATTTTGAATGTTTTAATAAAGAGTTATTTAGAAAATATAAACCAAGCAACATTCAATTTTGGCTGGAATTTATATGAAATCTTATTATGAAGAATTATGAATGTGTATATATTGAAATTTGATGAAATGATTGATGAATTTTTAATTAATAATAAATTAGAAAAAATTAATAATTAAAAAAAATAAAATTAATAATAAAGTAAGATTAAATCATTTTATAGTTCTAATATTATAAATTTTCAGAAAAAAGCAAAATCAACAGTTAGAATAAATCATTGGATAAATTCTACAGAGAGACAAATATTTAAGTAAGAGAATATTAAAATAAATCAAACTTTAGTCTTTATTTGTTTTATATTTCCAAGTTATGATATTTACCACAAAGAGACGGGTCATTTTATTTGGTTATTTACTCGTAGCAAAGATTATACGACAAACGAAAAAACTTATGGATACTTGAAAATCTATTTCATCAAAATGTCTAAATTGAAGAACGTTGGAGCAGTGAAATGCCAATTTTGCAATCCAGATTCACCGAGCACAGAGTAAATTCATGTTTTCATAATTATTTAAAAAATCTTCATATATTTTTTATTGCCGTTTAAAAAATATTTTTCAAATTTCTTACTATAAACAAGAAAATTATGATCACTTTTTTATTTCTTTGCTTTTAATAAAAAACTAAGTTATATAAGTTGATAGATTTACTATTTTAGATGATAAAGTATTGCATTATCTGTCTAATTTCAACAATTTATTTAATTTTTGTTCTATTAAACTAAAAATATTAATGAAAATTATTTTAATCAGAATTAAAAATAAAGGTTAATTTCAAAATGGTGTCTTAGAGCAATTTAAATTTATTAATTGTTTTAATAAACTAAAATTAGAATATTTAATATACTTTTTTTTAAAAATATTTATAATTTCATAAATATTTTGAAAATTATATTTAATATTTTATAAATATTCTTTATTTTCTCTCCAAAAATTTTAAACCTTTTTTCTAAACCTTTTTTATTATGTTTGAGAAAAAGTGTAATTAATATAATCTCAATATTTTAATTGAAATAATAAACATTTCGAATTTTGTTGAAAAAAGATTAGAGAAAATCATTATTTTAAAGATTTTATTTATTTATTTTAATTTATGAATTTTTCTTAATTTTATTATTTTTAATGTATTTTTTATAAGCTAATATTTTTAGCACAATTAATTTCCATTTGCTTCCTAAACTCACTCACCGTGGGTTATTTAAAGACGTACACTTTTATAACCAAGTTCAATTTAATTCTCAATTCTTAATTTTAATTCATCATTAACGAAAATTCGATTTAACACGATCCACGTGCAATGAACATGTTATCAACTTCAAACATTCTTTGTGCCAGATCTTTTATTCATTGTACCCATTCCTGATATATTCTTATTGTCATCTGTTTCTGGCTAAAATTAGTAACGAAGGAACAGCTTGGAAGAATAGGAGATCCAATTTTTTTTAATGTTTTTCTTTTTTCATTGGAAATTTTGCTGAATTTAATCATTTCAGTCAATATCAAATATCATTTCATTGCGGAAAAAACTGAAATGGGTTTTTAAAAATTGCTTCTGACAAATTTCTAAACTTGATACGTGTTTTTTATGTTCATTGTTAACTAATGGTTGTATAATCTTTAAAAAACGTTGTATCAGAATGAGTTCCATTATTCATTTGGTTTTGTTGGATCCTAGAAAGTTCTTTTTTTTCTCATAGAAGCCTTTATTGAATCTTTTATATATAAATGCAATATATGATTTTTGGGCTTTGTATATTTGCTCAGCTATTACCACTTAACAGAACAACAAAAGAGGCTTCCTTTTTAAGAAAAATATTTTAAAGTAAAAATTGATATCTTTCAGTTATAAAATAATATAATAATATAAAATTATAAAGTTTAATATATTTTCTTTATATTACATTTTCATACATCATAGTAAAATTAATAACATAACCATCTCTGTAAATTCTATAAAATTAACAATACGTTGTCATTGGAACGTTATGTTCTCATGGAACTTTAATACAGATGTTCGGATTGCGGCAAAGGAAAATATTTTTCTCACAAACTACAGAAATGTGTACAATGTGAAAAAGACCATGTGTTGCAGACCAGTACTGGAAAAGAAACTGCTACTTGTACCAAATGCGGAAATGGATTGAAAGCAGTGAACGGGTCCCTATGTTTGCCCGATGTTCATTTCAGATCTTCTAACAATAATCATTATGATCTTACTTTACTAAAGGGGTAGTTCGTTCCTTTGCAGTTATTGTAATTTTAATTTACCATTACTTTCAGAAGTCATATCGTTGAAGGAAATAACTTGTTTACAACTCTTGGACAACAATACAAGCACTTGTTCAATATCACTTTGTTCAGTGATAGTGGGATGTTTTCCATTTGTAAAAACAATGTTACAGCTAATGAAGTCAGTTTTTTAAATTATCGTTGTGATCCGATTTTTTGTTAAATTAAAATTTAATAATTCTAAATAAACCTGGATTTGAATTAACATTCCAACGGTTAAATCCGGATTCGTTTAATTCAATTTCGGATTTATATGAAAAACAAAATAAAGATTGAAAATGTTTTTCATAAAATTCTATATCTCATTTCACCATCATTTTTCTGAAATAACCCGAGCAATCCTCTGGAATAATCATACTCACATCTTCATGAATCAAATCTATCAATTGATTCACATTTGTTGGTTCACGTTTCCTAATGAACTGTTTCCATTTACTAAAGAAATTCTCTATTGGACTAAATTGAGGGGTATAAGAAAGCAAGTATTTATAGGAATGATTATGTATAGTTATTAAATACTTAGTCTGTTGAGATTTATGAAATGGAGCGTTGTCAAGAATAAAGGAACAATCAATAGCCAGATTTTTGTTAAGGAGGGCCTAGAAAAACGATTGTTTCCATTTATTGAGTCCTATACTTTCCCTGTATTATTTTGGCCAGATTTGGCAACTTGCCATTACCGTATGCAAGCTCAAGAATTCCACAGAAAGAACAACATCAATGTAAATTAATGGCGTAATCAAGCAAATAACATCAGCCAAGCAGTTGTCAAGATACTCGGTAGAACTGAAGTAGAACGTTCGATTATTTTGGCTTGGAAATTGATTTCAGCCTGTATCTTTCATATTTATATTGTTAAATACTGTATTGTAACTTAAAAATATTTCAATTTAGTTTCTATATATATTTTTGTCCATATTCATTCATGTCAGTTTTTTCTACTTCTCATCCGATGTAAAGGATTTTTTCAACGAAAGCACTATTCTTGTATTGGCACAATAAAATTTGATTCAGGCTAACATATATTATCATAGTTTTCAACACTAAATTGTTGAAGGATCCATTTGCCAAATCTTTTTTTGTCAATTGAATGTTAATGATTTACTAAAGGACACGTGGCTGCAATTGAACCTCTCAGCAAAATCTCGTGTAATTTGTTCAGGATCTGTCACAATGACTTTTTTAAAATCATCATCTAAAGTTTGAGGATGTCGTTCATGTTGATCATTTTCAGTCCAACATTTCAATATGTAAATCTTTGAGACCATTTCCTGCATTGATTATTACTAATAAAAATATCATCACCAGACATTGCATATTGTTTAGTATTATTCTGCAGCAGTCTTACTCTGCTTAAAACCATATAAAATATGAAAGCGAATTTTCGTATTTTTGGTCATCCATATTTCTAAGCCTATTTTTTAACAAAAAATGAATGAAATGAAAGAAAATATTAATAAATTATTATAATGTAAATGAGGCAAATATGCATAATAAAATTTAAAATTGCTTATTATAATAAAAAGTAACTTAACCAATATAATAGAAATATATAATCTTATGTTTATAAATTTATTTCTAATCAATCTTAAATATTTATTCAATAATAATATTATTATTATATATTATTTTTATTAAATTAATAATAATTTATTTTGAAAAAACGTGATTTATTAATTCAAATGGAATAATTATTAATAAGAAATGTTTAATAAACTTAAGCAAATAACTAAAAATTCAGCATAATCAATAAGTCATTTATTTTGTTTAACAATATAATGAAAATATTCATATTATATACTTTTTCGTTATTTATTTATATTTCTAATATATTACATAAATTCCAAAAAAAATTAGTCAATACTGCATACATAAATCATGTTTTACCAATGACAATATTTCATTTTAATCATAAAACCTCTCTCAGATATTGAATAAATTTTAGTATATATTTAAATTTGATTAGTTAATGGGTATTTTGCCCATTAAATAAAAATAATTTTTAAAAATTTTTTAATATTTAATTACGTTCCACTTTCATTTTTACAATAATTTTTATTGTTGGTTTTTTTAAAATATATTTAAATGTGTTACAACCACTTGAGTTATCAAAATTGAGATTATTAGACATTATTAGATTGATGGTTGGCATTTTGACATTGAAAAAAGAATTAATTACTCGTAATACACTTATTTTAAGCTTAGTAAATTGAAAGTGAAAAATTGCTCAATTCCTCTTTAAAATATATTATATTTTTTAAAAGTAAAATAACATTTTATGAACTTCTCTTTATTACAAAGAGTGTCTTTCTCTGCTTAATAATTGAGCTTCGTTTCACTTTATAAGTTTCATTATATTATAGTAACATTCTTATTTCTTCGTTTGGGTTTTAACTAGATTAAAATAAATAAGAAGTACATTATAATTCATTGATGGATCTGTTATGCCTGATGATGTTTACAATTAAATTTTATGTAGATATTTCCACTATATTCAGAAAATGATAATTTTAAGGAGAGACATGAATTTTAAGTTTATATTTAATTTATCCTGGTTTCCCATGACGTTTGTCATAGTAAATCAGAAATTATGAAATCATCAAAATTCATGATTGATGTTTAATGTCAAAGTCATTTACAACAGTACATATTTCTTTTGGGATCAGTATTCCTTTTGGGAATAGAAATAATTGTTTCTAAACATATGAAGAAAATATTTTTTGCGAGAAAATTTTTACAAAATACACTCTTTAATATTTGTGTACCTATCCGTTTTTTAATCAATCTTCCTAATCAAGTACTTTTTTTCGAGTAATTGTATATCTAAGGGGAATTAACTGAGATAGATCTTTTGACTTCTTAGATTCTGTGGACATTGTGAATAAGAATGATCTTATGTGTTCCGCAGTTCTCAACTCTTTTTTCCAACAGCTGAAGAAACGTGTGAAATGCATAATAAGATTCAGGTTTTATCTTTATGTAAATTAGAAAAAAAAGAAAAATTCCTTAAAATTGAGTTTTTAATACAATTATGTTTTTGCAAAGCGGTTTTGACGTGCACTTAAAGAACGTAATGTAACGCATAATTTTAAGCTGTTTAGCCTACAATCTATATATGTTTATCTAGCGTTATCAGAGTTCGTTGCTTAATATATTTTATTTCTTTTCCTACTAGATCTCGAATGACAGTGAATTCATTGTGTCAGTATGTTATTAGTTTTATTTTATCTCAATAATAGTAAATTATAACTTAACGATGTTTGGAGATGGGATTTTTATATTTTCTCACCGAATTATGATTTTTTATAATATTATATTTATAATAGTAAATCGAAAGCTGAATCCAAACTCAATTAGTGTTTCACGTTAAATTTTGAGTTGATTTTTATTTTTAATAAATAATTCAGTCTTTATTGCATAGATTAAAAATAACTTGACACAATAATATAAAATAATAATGGAAATTCTTTTGAATACAGAATTACATTGCATTTCTTTGGAAATGAGAACGTTTTCAATGTCATTTTTGTTATTGTCTGCCTTACTAATGCCAAATTAACACTGACACTGGAAAAACAAAATATTTCGAAGAAAAAATATGAATTGTATTTTTATTCAAATTTTAAAATTAAATTAACTTTTATTTGATATTTTTTGTAGGAATTGCTTAGCAAAAATTAATATAAATACTGTGATGCGTTATTAATATAATTCTCATTAGAAAAAAATTAATTATAATTTTATAATGTATAATAATATCAATGTAATATCGAAATATCATGAAATATAATAATAAATCAATAAATGAACCAGTTCTAATATTACAAAGATAATTTTTTAAAAATAATCTGGAAACAATGTTTCTTTGATTGAGGAGGTTCAGATTTTTCAAAGTTGTAAATAATATTTTAATAGATAAATAGACATTAATAACACTGGTTATAGAAATGAAACAGTTTTTCAGATACGGGAACATGATTATATGAACAGGAATATTTCAACCATGCAAACTCAAAACTGAAATAAATAAACACTGTAGCATTCATGACTTCTAGTTATAAATTTAAAAAAAAATTAATTTTCAGATTTATCTACATAAAAAAATATGCTTGTGAATTATAAATCACGAGGAAACCATTTTTAATTAACATTTATTTATAAACAAGGTTATTATTTGGGTCATTCAAGCATTTATGTTTAATTTGAAACAGGTTTAATGTGAAATATCTTACATAAATATTTATTAGTTTCGTACACTTTTAATATTGATTTTGTCCATTCTTGAATTCTTTTTTTTCTTTAGAAAAAACTAATTTAATACTGCCTTAATGTATATTATATATCTTATTAAATATTTTTAATACCGCAAATAAAATTCGGTTGTCAAAAATTTTGTTTGAAATGAGATTTTATATGGTCTTAGCACTTTTAAAATTGATATAATGAAGAAACATGAGCAGATTAAGAGTCACAATATCAAATTACAGAAAATCAAGAAGGTAATTTATTAATTAAATAATTATTGGTTGTATTTGTGAATATTAATTGGTATAAAAGATCTAACCTTGCATTTGTGATACATTATTTTGTTTATCGCTTTAATTATTCGTGATTCCTTTATTATTTCACTTTCTTCTAGGGAGTTTGTAAGCCCATAGATTAACCACTTGTAACTATATAGACAAACCATCCAGTCACTTCTTTATGTATATACAAATTTTCTTTAATATTTTTACAATTATAAGCATCTTTTACATTAAAGTATTTGGGAATCAATTATTTATGGGTGAAATAAAAATAATAAAATTGGAATATTTCATTAGAATCTATTTATCAACAAATCTGAAATCAATGAATAGGAATGTCTTTACGACCTTGCAATTTCTGAGTTAAATTTATAATTATAATCTTCCAGGAATTATCAATACTCATTTGGGATTTAACGAAAATTGATTTATTAAATTTTACATCTTTCTTTTATTTATTAATTATGTTTTAAAATTACTTGCGATTTGTTTATCTAAATAAAGAAATTATAATCTTTAATTAATTGATTTTTAATTTCCACTTATTATGATTTTTGATTGTAGAATATTAATTTAAAATATTTATATATTGGAATGGTTTTGAATGTTGGTTATTGGGCTTTTATTATTGGGAATTTGACTTTAAATGACTATTTGAGATGTGTATTTTTAATAAAAGGAAAATTTTTATGATGAAACTGGACCCATGTGTCGATTGACCTTGATCTCACCGAAATTGGAAAATGGAACGACATATGCCATGCAGTCATTACGGTGAGTATGCTTACTACTGGTTTTATATTATTATTTATTTTTAACAATTATGATTATATTATTTGGGAAAATTTTTTTATGATTACCGTCAACTTTATATTGTTTTATATTAGGCCAAAATTAATTTTTAGGTCTGCAGATAAATAATGTTGTTTTACACAAAAACTTTTTAAAAAATAACAGAACATATTTATTAATTAAATACATAGGAACGGTTGTTATCTAAAATGTCATTCCATTTACAAAGCACTTTTATTATACTGTACTTATAAAAATTTACTGACTTAAAATCAAAAATAGCAGTATTTTTAGCTTAATAAGAAACGACGTGTTTTCAGATTTTGCATTGCCAAGAAAAGATGATAATCAGAATGTTCTATGCCCTGGCCGTAAGGATATTAAGATAAAAGTTCCCAGTTAAAGTCGTTAATCTTCGGAACTGGTTTCTTTATGATGTCTTCTTAATGAATAATGAATTTATTTCGATTTACATTCATCTTTTTTGAATTTCATCTTTAAATCTCTTCAAATGAGCAAAATACACACTCAAAACTATTGTTTTAACAAATTACAGCAACTAGAAATGCATATGAATATTTGGTTTTTTAGTGATCATAGATTTTTGGCCAGGTGAATACCCTTGCCTTTTATGATTGGAGTTGTCTTACATAACCTAATACTCGTCACCCGATTATCCTAAGATTTCATCTTATCATCATAAGAATTCTTCATTTTCTAGTTTGAAAATGAGCATTTTATATATTGAAAAACACTTCTTTTTTGACCATTGATAAGTTCGTGAGATGCCCTTTTGAGACCAAAGTTTTGTCAGCCGGATTTTTTACATTAGTGGTTTTTTCAATATGAATTTCTCCATATAGGCCAAACAGTGAAAGCGAAGTATCATCTAGGTGATATGGAAAGACTATGTCAAGCAATACGCTTGCAAATATTTGAAATGTGGATAGAAAACTCCTAGATCTTCCATCATGGTAATGCTCTAGTTCACACTTCTCTGATTGTTTATAGTTTCTGTGTAAATACTTGATAAGTACTTCAACTTCATGGCCTTCGGTGTCAGTCGATTGAAGCAATAAAATAAAAACCAAAGGAAATTTAAAGACAAAAAGCAAGAATTAATAACAAAAAAACAACAAGTTACAAGAATTGAATATGAGAAGTGCACAGAGAATTGGAAAAAACGTAATTTTCGTTTTTTGATATTTCAGAAATTTTTGATCACTGTAATGTGTATCTATACGAATTTTCTACAAAATGAATATTAAAAATAAAATATTCTCCTAATATGGTGTTTGGGGTACAGATTTCATTCTATAAAATGCAGAAAATAGAATTCTGTGAAAACATTTTAAAAGTAGGCAAATAAATAGACAATGCTTGAACAGTAATTTAGATAAAAAAAACTTTGGAAATTGAAATCAAAACTTTATTTCCAAACATACATAATTAATCATTCTTGAAAAGCTCACAATAAAAGTCACAATTAAGGCGTTTCTGAAAATACATTTAAATAATTAGAATATTATATTATTAAAAAATTTTGTAATCTATTTGTAAAAAGATTAATAATTATCAATTAAATATTATTTATATTATATTCCACAGTATGGTAAATGAGTTCATTGAAGTTAAGCAATCGAATTCATCTATTGATTACTGGAGGAAAATGAACGAATCTCTTGTGTCTAAAGGGTTCCCCGGTGATTACAATGGAATGGATCTTCATTTTCATATGAGGAGTAAACGGTAATTGTCAGTTCTCATTTAGTAAATGTAAAGACGTAACGCTTGTAGAATAAATGAAAATTGCAAAAATGGCTATGGCACTATTGTGACTTTAAGGTGTGATCTTTCTGCATCGAAGAACAATTTGTTATTACCACCAAAATGTCCTATTGAGACTTGTGATGGTTGCAACTTTCATTTTCTTTTGTTATCAAAACACGCATGTCCCGAATGTCGACAAGAGGATTATACCGTCTTGACGGAGGAGTGTTCTAATGGAATTCAAAAGCGTCACTATCAAGCTGCAAGGTTGGAATTACAACATTGTTTAAGTGTTTTATTATTTTTTCTTTCATTTTTTAAATTTTTATTTTTTAGATTTTATATATATAGGATTAATCAATATAAAGACAACAAATAATCAATATTATAAATTTTACTATTAACCAACGTTATTAAAATGATTATTATTAATGATTATCACTATTCATATGATATTATTTAAATCCATTTAACTTTTTCTTCATAATATATAGAATCTATGACTTATATGTTCTAATTATTTTATATAAATATAAAGTTCTAATTCTGGTAAAACGGACTTTTCCGTTGAAAATAAATTTCTTTCGGGAAAAAAAATTTTCTTTTGTATCAAAAAAATTTCTGCCTGAGGTATTTTTTATTGATTTTTCCATATATCCATTCCATCTTCCTTATCTCAATTAATAAGCTTTGACTAATATTTGCAAATTATCCAGAATGTATCTTATTCTTTTATTCATCACTGTTATTCAAAGGATATCATTATTTCTATTTTTTCTTAGTTTTTTTCCGAGTTCTTGATAAAAAACATTATTTTTGTCATTCCGTTCCATCAAATCCTTTAAGCATAATGTAGTAAAATTTCTTTATGTAGTAGTGTAGTAATTTTTCTTTATCGTGGAGCTCAATTTTTGCATTTTGCATGGATCTTCAAAACAATCTAACCTTTTTTTCTACAAAACTTCATAATTTTCCAAGTATGAACTTCTCAAATCTAAGCAGTACTCATTAATTATTTTTAAGTTCTTCTGAATACCAAAATGAAACTGTGTTTCTTTATGATATCATTAACTTAACAGTCTTATTATATCTGTGACGTTAAAATCTCTTATTTTGCAATAATTTTACTTTTAATATATATGTTTTTAGGTTTTCGTAACATATCTTTATCTTTCCAACTAGTAAAAGTTAAAATTTATAAATTTCCATTTTCAAACTGCTATTTTTCTCTTAAATCTTTTTCATGTGATTTTATTTTATTAAATCTGAATTACTTTTTGAATCTCTGTTTCGAAGTCAACAATGGATGAGATTTTTAAATTATTTGTCTTATTGAGTTAGATATTCAAAGTTATGAGAAGCAGTGATGATTATTTATTTAGTTATCAAGTTTGAAATTTGTTGTTAATAATATTGTCAATTTTATTAGGTTTCCAAAAGAGTAATTTAGGTTTATATTTTACTTTAAGAAGTCATAACTTTTTTAAAAATCAACTTTATTAAACAAAATAATTTCCATCAGAATCAACAATTTTTTGCCAATTAT
>JBBMKC010034289.1:0-29291 GCA_037834085.1 Bipalium vagum | reverse complement strand
TATTATTATTTGTAATGGTTTCTAAAATAAGATTTAAACAATTAGTAATAGTTCTTTCTGTAATATCTTTCGGAGAATTTTTAAATTGATAAACTATACTTAAATGTTTTTTATAATAATGAGAATTTAAATAAGTTATTTTATTACCTTCAAAACTTAAAAATTTTAGATTATAATCATAGTGAAATAAATCGTCAGGAAAATAACATTCTTTAAAAGGTAGAACATTTTTTATAGCTTGCCATTCATCGAGATTGATGATTGAATTTGCTTGTGTATTTTGAGTAGACATTTTTTAAGAAAAAATTTGATTTTTTCATTTTAAAATTTTTTGATTTTTTTGATATTTATATGATACAAAGTGTACCTTGTTTATCAGCACATTTTTTCATGAACAAAAACAAGCCCTGAATTTTTAAAATATATTTTATGCATTTTTTATAGTTGATATTTTTTTTTTAGTTTTTTATATTTCTTTATATTTTTTTCTATTTTTTCTACTTTTAGTAATTTTGTATAATTATTTTTTGTTGCCAAATATATTTTTTAACCTATTAAAACTTATTAGCATATAAAATTTAGTCGACTGAGAATTATAGTCCGCTACCAGTTCAAGACAACAGGTTCTGTAAAAAGAATTATGGTTTGGGGAATATTCCCAGCATCTGGAGTTGGTGAGCTTATAGGATGTACTGGGTCAATTAATGCCAAAAAGTACCAAAGGATATTAGATATTTGGTTGCTTCCAAGCATCGAGAGGTTATGCACGGAAAAACAACAAAAGCATGGTTGAAGAAAAAAGGTATACCGGTTATGTATAGGTCTGGACAATCGCCAGATCTTAATCCCATTGGGAATATATGGGCAAACATAAAGGCAAAACTAGCCGGGAAGATTTTCAATACTCCTGACCAACTGTGGAAAGCAGTCGAGAAAGAATGGAAAATCATTATAATACAGAACATTGTCAGAGACTATCATATAGCCTACCCAAAAGGCTCAAGTTGCTTAAATTGGCTAAATGGAAATATATCCCTTATTAATATTTCTTATTTAGTTAATGATATATTGCTTGAAAATTTTTATAAAATTGCTGTAAAATTGTTAAAATAAATGTTCTCATAATGTATAATATAAATTATGTAAGCCTCAATTTTTTTGTCCAGGTGTGTATTATATATATATATAAATGAATAGTAAATTTAATTTAATTTATATTTATATATTTAATTAATATTAAATTAATTGAATTATTTTTCTATTATTTTATTATTATTATTATTATTTATTTATTTACAATTAATATTATTTTAGTTTTAATTTTAATTATTATTTAATAATTTAATAATCAAGAGATTATTTTATATATTGTAAATGTACATGTTTTACAGTTACAGTTAGGAAAATTTTTATTTTATATTTTTTTTCAATTTGAAAATTCTAGTAAAATCTCTCCCTCTTCCAGAAAAAGAAAACGAAATTACTTTTTCATTAATACTTAATAAAAGTGGTGTCGTGAAATTCGCTTTCATCTTAACACTGCTCCACGTTTGGTGGCCTAAATGCGTGTACCAGGTAAAAAATAGGATTAATTCGGTATATTAGTAGAAGTAAATGTTTAAAGCTGATCTTCATGCCAACATCGTATTTAATTCAGACCCTCTGATAATCAAATGGATATCATGACAATGCGAACGACAATCTGAATCTTGAGAAAGTCAGCTGAAGAGAACAGTCACCGTGAATACAATCATACCAGAAATGAGATGACTTCTAAGACGAAATGGGGGTGTTACTTCTCCTCTGGATGAAGTCGTACGAAGATATTTTTTAACCGAAAGAATTTGAAAACTTGTACATCAGAAAAGAAATCCTATTAAACATAAATATTTCTAATTTTAAACTTTACCATAGAATATAAGACATTCTTACTTTATTTCAATTGTCTACAGTCCATTTTTCATATGTTCGAGCCTATTGCAGGCGATTTTTCTTCATGGCTACAGTCAAGTTTGACTTGATAACTAGCCTATGACATAATATTCTTCCTTCAGCTAATCTCCAACGAACAACTCTTTCTGAGACAGGACTTCCTTCATTGTTAAAGATGTTTGTCAGTGTAGTTGTACTTAATTTTCTGTTTTGCAGAAAGGTTTGCTTGATTTTGCGGTCAGAACTATGGGCAGTGATGCACTGTCGTTCACATATACCCGTTCGCTGATGCTTCACAGTTGAATTATTGTCATTTTTTATCCTGTTTCCAAAGTATTTCGAAACACTTTTTATAGATGTTATTTGCTTCTGAGAATTAGAGATGTTATTCTAAAGAGTTGGAATTGCGAGATTTTCATTGGACAGATATCCTTATATTTTCCCATTTCAAAAATTGATATCTTTTTAAAAATAAAAATATAACGTGTGCTATCAATATATATATGTATATATTGGAACAATACTTTAATCAGATTAATATTAAAATAGATTAGTAATCGCCTTAAATTAAAAAGGTTTATCTTCATTTATTATCAAAAATTAAATTTTTTCACTAGTAATTTAAAATTTCGAAGTTATTTAATTCCCCTAAAATGACATAAACGTTCAAAACCATTTCGTACTCATTCAATTTCAATATTTAAAATTACCACAATTTTATTGTGTAGAGTTTAAACCACCATTACATATCTTTAAACAATAATTATTTTACACAGAATCTTTTAAAAATACTTAAACATAAAAATCAGCTAAATTTTTAAGTATTCATAATTATTTGGCCAACCACTGTAGATATTAAATAAAATGAAAATTTCATTACCTACAATCCAAATCTTTTATTATAGCTAGGCTCTACAATAATCCCACGACAAAATCAAAATAACATAACAATAAGATTTATTAAACATCAATTCAAATCACTACAAGAAATGTCAATATTAATAACTCGACGTCCACGACTAGAAACAAGTTAATCAACCAAACTCTGGATCGTACTCATAATTATATTAAGTTCCGCTAATATCAATTTCAACTGTTCGCTAACCAAACGTTCTACCATTATGCATCGGATATAATACAATAAGTACCAAAAGGAATGATAGCAATAACATTAATAATTAAATTCTAATACAGATAATTAGAATATTAATCAATAAAAAATATAGATAACAATACAGTTAATCAATGATTAAAATAAAACAAAGAATAGAGTTATCATCGGATTAGAGAATATTAACCAATCTCCTGATCCAAGTACGAGTTTTATTATCGTCGTGGTCTATTATCTATCGTAGTCTGTCAAACTCAACGAAGTCAAGGGCTTCTGAAGAACTCCATTGAGAAACATCTTTGTCATCGCTATGAAATATCTTGTTAATTTTAATCTCTTTGATATCTTGGTCAAATGTCGTTTTTTCTTTTATATAGAAAACAGATATCCCTTTATCTCATTCAAATCTCCCGAAAAGCTACCATCTCTGTGAGCTCTTTATTTGGTCGCTAGCAAAACATTCAAGCTCCTATAACTGGCAGCTTCTGTGATTATCCATAGCAAATACTATCTGAGGAAAATCAATTAATTACTAATGATAAGCAGCACTATATGCCTAATGGAAAAAAACGGCTCTTGTTTTTTGGTCTCTTCAGGGAAAATATTGATATTATTATAATTTTTATTATTGTTAACCTTACTGTTTTAAATTATCCGTATAAAATTTATTATTAAAAAAAATATTTATTTTAGTTAATATTATTATGACGATTTTATTTTTGCTATTATTACATTATAATTATTATACGGCGAAAATCCAGCATCATTATCCAAATTTGGGGCGAAGCTCACATAAATTAAGATTTTAGAAGTCAGATATTTTAATCCTCTTACGGAACTATTAGAAAGAAATAAAATCAAAAATATTAGGGGTCATAAAAATATTTTATATTTATTATAAAAAAACAAATTTACATATATTTCTGTTGACACTGGTATTAAGGAGGATATTAATTTTTTCATAGGCGAGACAGTTTTTGATGGTTTAACGAGTAAAAAGAAAAAATATTCAGAGAAATTACGAAGGTATGGAATACTATTAAGAAATTTTATTCATATCAAATTAAAATCGGGTGAAAATGTGAAAAATCTATTTTATATTTTAAAAAATTTGAATGGGTAAAAATATTTAAAAAGGAGATTGAAAAATTACAAAAATAAAAGTAAAAGAAAATCAAATGAAAAGTTGAATTAACAATGGAACATTAAATAATTACTTCACTCTTAATTTAAACATATTTCATTTAATTAATCTATTAAAACAAATTCATATGAAAAATATTAGTGTGAAAATTGTTTTAAAAGAATAAGGTTCAAGAGAAAATTATTATTACTCGATTTCAAAATTAATTCGCTTAATATATTCATAAGCTCATCGATTGATAAAGTCATAAAACAAGTCTGTATTGTCTTCTGACTAGACAAACCCTAATCCAATCGTACAATCTTTTCAGAGATCTTGAAAGGTTAAAATATCACAGGAAACTGAGACCAGTTTATGGAAATGATGTTTAGGATTAATTTTTTATGCTTATCAAAAATGACATTGATTTATAACTATGAAATCTGCTGACCACTAGAAAAAAGCTTAATTTAGCGTAAAACGTTGGCCTTTCGTTATTAAATCTTCTTAAAAATACCAATTAAACTTAGCAAGCAAACAATTGATCCTTGTTTTATAAATTGACGTGAAAATAAAAATGAACATATATTATAAGGGGAAGTCTATTTAGAGACTGTTGTCTTGACTACAAGTAATTTTAGAGACCCGGATTAGTAAGAAACGTACATTGGAAAAGTATAATAAAACATTAAACGAAAATATGGAGGACGATTCTCATCAAAAAACGGATTTAGGACCAATTAATAAATTGAAAATGTAAACAATTAAAATTATTAAAAGACAGACAAACGTTTCAAAGAACAAATATTTCATTCAGAAAAATCAGTTGGAGATCAGTTTGCTTGTACCCAAAGAAAACAGTTGTATTGTTTTGTACTGCAGGCTGTAATGATATATGTTGGGCACAATTTGATTAAAGGCGGATCCTTTAGCATAAAAGGTAACCTAGTAACAATAAATAAAGGGAAAATATTCAATCAACAAAAATAACTTCGCCATCAAGGGATCGAGAGTAACCGCTCTTCAGTGGTTTAATGTCGATTGCGAAAGGAAAGTAATACTTTATCAATGTGAAAGCTTTTCTCAATTCATTTTCGTCTTCATTTATGTGACATCCAATAATGATAAATTCTGGCAACCGCAGAATTAATTGGAAAATTTTCATTATATGATTAGTTTCCAATCCCAGATAGGACAAAATGCTAATGTTATCAAAATAAATTGATTTTGAATTGTTGTGATCTTTGCTTAAGAAATTCATAATATCATTGAAAAGATCAGTGTTCGATGTTTGAAAATTGAATTCCTTTAATTCCCAGAAAGTAATTTTATCTATGTTACGAAAAACTCCCAAGCTCTTCAATGCTTCCTTATAATATGAAGATGGTTGTTCTAAGCAAACAATCGCAACGGAACTTAGATCTGGATTATTCGATACTTGACTGGCAATAAACTGACAACTGCTCGATTCTCCGTAGGAAGTAATCAAGCATTTTGTTTCATTTGTGACAAAGCTTTTAAAAGTATTATTAAAATCCATATTATTTGATTAAAATGAAATAATATGAAAATCTCAAATATTTCACGTTTCAAAATATTATTTAAACAAAAACAAATTTTAATTGAAAGAGAAATATTTCTGAAACATTCAAAATTACTCTTCAAAAAACCAATTAATTCTATATACATAATTTTTAATGAAAACATTAGTAAAATCAATATAAATTTATTTAAGAAGTTCCTAAATTCATATTGTAATGTTAAAATATATCTAAACATATTTAAATAAATAATTGTTACTCTTAATAAAATAGTTTCCTAAAATTTCTTTGAAATTTTAAATAATTTAAATAGCTAATTAAACCAAAAATTAAAATTTTGAATCTCAATTCATCTGCTCAATCTCAATTTCAGTCCCCGATCAACTGAAGGACTTGCTAGTTTTTCCACATCACATTACTCAAAGTTGCATAGATTAATGTTCGATAGATCTTGGAAAGAATTATTAATCCAATCAAATTCTACAATGCTGATTGTGGAGAAATATTCTTCAATTTTGTTTTACTTGATCAAACAAATCATTTAGTTCAATTTGTGTTATCTTTGAAACTAATACTTCTCAGTGTAAAAAACAATGAGTACGAACGATGTTAGGATTCCGTTCTTCCACTAAAGATGCAAGGCTTTTGAAAGAACCAACCAATGATGGTGCTCCATCGGTATAGAGTCCAACATATAAATCTCAGGATTATCAAGGCGTCTGTATTCTCCCTAGTACAGACTAAGTTCTTGTAATTAAAAACGAAATTGTTATTTCTATCACAGACGTTTTATTTATAACATTGTGAACTGTCATTAAGATATATTAAGAGTACCCATAGGTAATCAATTATTTTTAGAATGCAGTGTTTGCTTCATTCTAGCTGAGACCCTGAATATATAAACACGTGTTTTATTACGTTAAATTACAATCATTGACCTTGAATATTGATTATAATTAAATTCAAACGTTTTTATTATTCAGATATAAAATGGCGGAGAATCAACCAAGTGAGGAACATTTACGACATTGCATAATGTTTCATTTTCGATCGGGTGTTAATGCAACCGTTGCAAAAAAGAAGATTTGTGATGTGTATGGAGACGTATTAAAAGTCAATAAGTGCCCACATTGGTTTCGAAAATTTTCAAATGAATTTTGGCTTGTCTGATAGCGCTCAAATTGGACGCCCGGCAGGGTTTGATAAAAATGCTCTAAAACCACTGGTGGAAACGAATCTCAAAATGAGTGTCCAGGAAACAGCAAAAACTCTTTAAGCTACTTGGTCAACAGTTTAAAGACATCTTAAAGAAAACGGGAAGGTTTACAGACAGGGTATATGGTTACATCTATTGTCGGAGATGAATAAAAATCAACGGGGTACAATTTGCACATCTCTTTTGCGCAGACAAAGAAATGATTTGTTTTTAAGAAGGATTGTTAATGGTGACGAGAAATAGGTCTTGTACAACAACAACAAGCGCACCAAGCAATAGCTTTCTCCAAATCAACTAGGCGTACTCATTCCGAAACAATCCTTCACTCTAAAGAAGGTATTATTGTGCGCTTGTTAGGACTGTGCTGGCATAATTCATTTTGAACTATTGAAATCAGTAGAATCAGTTAAGGCTGAATTGTATTGCCAACAATTGGATAGATTACGAAACCAATTGTTCGTAAAACGACTAGGTTTGGTTAACAGAAAAGGTGTAATATGCAACATGATAATGCAAGACCTCATGTAGCAAAATTAACCAAAATATTAAGGCAGCTAGACTGGGAAGTTTCACCACACACCCCATATCCTTCAGACATAGTGCCATTAGATTTTCATTTATTCCGGTCCATGGAACATTCCCTGAAGAATCAAAATTTCAAAAATGCCGATGATGTTCGAACTCACCTAGAATCATATCTCTCTTCATAAGATACAGAATTTTATAGCCGGGGAATTGAAATTTTACCAACAAGATGGCAAAAGGTCCTAGACAACGATGGAAATTATATAATCTATTAAAAATAGAAATAAATGTATTTAAATTCTTTTTTTGTTTTGCCACTTAAATAATTGATTACTTATGGGTACTCTTAATATAATTTGAAATTTCATTGTTATTGGTATTTTTATTTTTTATAAACTTTATACGTGTGATTCATATAACTACCTTCACAAACACAAACACCTAAGGAGTCAGATCAAGTAATAAATCATTTTATACAAAACCCAACATACACATGTATATACTAATGAACTACTTTATAAATTTTATTTGGTTTGTTCAAAGGTATTTTTGAATTTAATTGGGGAAATGAATCACAAGAAGGATCGGGAATAATAAGAATATTAATTAAATATTTTAAAATTTTAAGTTTTAATTGGCACACTGAATTTCTTGATCGGTGACTATGTTGGTAAACGTAATGCCACTCAGGGAAATACAGGATTGCGAAAGTTTTTCCATTCAAGATACTGTTGGTCGGATAATAAGGCACTTGGCAGTTTTTTACTTAAAGAGTGGTAAATGAGGAAAATTATTATTCTGAATATTAGGAAGATTGGAAGAGGACTATTTTAAAGTATGTATAATTGTTGCATTATTATTAAAAGACAATCAACGGACTTTGTGGAGTTTGGTCGTTTAACTGATGATCCAATGATTAGTTGAATTCTCACGTTCGGATAAGGAGTTTTTGTTTTGTTCTTTATAAATCTATTTACTTTTCATATTCATATTTTAACTATTGTGACTGATTTATATTTCGATTTCATTGTTTGACTTAACTTATTTATTGAACTATCAATTCATTTTTATTGTTATTGATATTCGTTTTGTGTTTACCTTATATTTTGTTGACATTGCTTAAGATCTATTTGATTTCAAATAAGAGGAATTGGTTGTTTTTGGAACACTGAATATTTGTGTTAATCATTGTGTTATTATCAATAATTTTTATTGTTGAACTGGTTATCTTTCTTTCATCATTAAGATCAATCATCAGTGAGGAGAAAGATAACGAATCAGAACTTAAATTTCTACTAATAGTTTAATATTAAAAATTATTCATTTTATAAATAGAATCACGTCTACAATCACATAATAGTTCGACAATTTCTATGCGTTAAATTTAAAAGAACTATAATTTATAAATCTCTAAAAACACATTCAATAATTCAATAAAACTTTATCACTCAATTTCTAAATAGGAAAATGACTACTGTGCCATCCTGTATAATATATTTATTTTATATAAATAATAATTTAACTAAAATTTTGTATAAAAATGACAATTTTCTGATATTTTATAATTTAGTATAATATTTTATATTAAATTATAATTTTCTATATTTTATAGTACGATTTTCTTTAAAATAGCATAGAAATTCTCTAATATAGTATAATAACAGTAATAATATTAACTGGTCAGGAATTATTTTATTTTAATTTCTTAATAAAATGTTACATTTTATTTAAATGAATTATAAAAATAAAATATATTTTACAAGTCTAAAGAAAATTAATAATTTTACATAAAGTTTCATTAATAAGAGTCTTAAAAGTTTATTAAGATCTTTGGAAGCTTGTCTCTTTCTGCTTCCTTAGCACTATGAGAGACTGAGCTATTTTTCCATATTTCCATCTTGCGATGTTTATGTTTCATCCTTTTTCCTGTTATTCTAATAAATCAATATTTTCTTCATTCTCATTTGAAGTGGTAAATAAAATCAAAATTTTATTAATAAATTATTAATGAAAAACTGAAGCAAAATTATAACACTTTTTTGGTACCTGCTCTAGATTATCACTCTTATTTTTCATGTTTCTTGACCTGCTATTATCTCTTCGATTACTTCTAACTTCACAAATCATCGGTGGGTTTCCTTTAATGTTCATCTCTGCTCGTTTTCCTTTTTGCAAAAATTCATCCATATCCCTCTAATCAGCTAGTTCTAATGCTGTTCTCAAAGGATGCAATAATCCTATGAAAAATTGATCCTCCACAATTTTCCTTATTGTCTCCGTGCATTGACCCTTTGGTCCAAAAGCACTTTGTGCTAACAACTCAATTTGATAAACGTATTCTCCCATCGGCTCTGGTGAAACATTTGCCTGCTCACCCTGCTAATATCTCTGGTATCAATTTCTTTGTCAACTCTGTAACCACTCATCATATCCCAATGCTTCTGCTACCTGTCTGTATTCAGCCATAAAATCTGCAAACTCCGTTGGTTCTCCACTAAATTTTATAAAAAAATTTTTTTAATTGATAAAAATTTAAAGTTTCGAATAAAATAATAAAAAATTAAGCAGAATAATTAATATAAAAAATAAGTTTTTTATCCGAAATTGCTTAGTATTAAAAAAGAAACATATCTTTTTATATATAAGATAAGTTCATATTAAATGCTGCCAGCCAAATATCTTGTAATTGAACTTGTTTAAATGCTCATCATCAACAACATTTATTTTCGATTTTTAATAATAATTGTAATAAAGCAAATTAATAAATAAAATAGAAGGATGGGGTAAGAAGTCAACAGGTGAGATTGAAAGAAAAAATAAACGTTAATTATTTTTATTTCGTTCTTATCGTTTATGTCATCCAGAATGTTCTCAATTTGTGTTTGATTCAAACGAATCAAAGTTTATTTTGTTTAGAGCAATAGAGATTTTTCGGAATTAATATGATAAAACAATGTTTATTATTTTATTAATAACAATACAGCTTTATGCAGAAATTTATACAAAAATATTCGAAATATATATAATTCCATGCAAAAATATATATAATCCTATTCAAGATTTATAGAAAATTGTTCAGAAATATATAGAAAAAATATTCGATTATTTCTATTTGTAATTTGTGATTTATTAAAATATAATATAAAAATATTAAAATTCAATAAATATAAAATTTGTTAAATTAAAGCTTTCAAATATCTTCAACTGATTAAATATATCAAATTCCACATATGTGTACACTTATTTTTCAAAATATCATTACCAAACCTCATAAAAATCTCCAAATTGTTATTTTACTGAGACAATAAATTTATTTTAATTTCCTCTGCTTCCCTTTTGGTCTCAGTTTGTTTCCTGTTTCATATTTTATTACAACTTCTAATTTACAAGTTATGCAACAATGAACTTGCTTTGAAATATCCATTAAGCGTTCTACCTTTACCAGGAATAATAATAATAATTTCAAAATTTTATTATGCTTTTATTTTTCTATATCATATTTACATAAAACTAATTTGATAATAAAATATAATTTTTTAAACATAATTATTTTATAATTGATAAAATTGAAGATTTTCACATCACAATAATTTTTTATTCAATCAACACGATCTCCTCTGATTTCCTCTACGTCAAATAATCTTAAAATCTTATTATTTAAAGGTAATATTTAAACAAATTTATGATTTAAATTAAATAATATTTTTAGTTAATTATGCATCTTTCAGAGACCAGTTTTTAAATCTTAAGTAGTTATAAAATTGATTCTTTTTTCCTAATCACAACATTATATATAAGTAAAGTTGTTTAAGATTTTCACTTAAATCGAATTCCAGGAACATGTGACATTCATTCAGATAAAATAATAATGAATTTTATTTTTCATATGTAATTTCATATTAAATTTCCGATTCATTAACAACGTGGCAATTGATATCATTGTTTAGAACATTTGTTTATTTGAACTTTTCGCGTAACTTTCAAATGTTGGTTACAAATTATTAATCTTTTTATTATTTCATCATTTAATATTTCAAATTTTGTTTCTTTTTTTAACTAAAAGACTATCAGAACTAAATATTTGGGTTCTTTTTCCATACCAAAAAAATGGTCTAATGCAAAGATAGCAGCAAAAAGTCCATGAGGCACTGCGAAAAATTATTCCAAAGGAATTTTAAGCTGACCACAATTGATAATGAAGTTCTATGAATGGTGTGTTGCTCAGTCTCAGGTGTTCATAGCCTTCATGTTTAACCATACTCGGATGATGTCTTGGGCTAACCCAACATTTTCCAAACTCTTGATAATGTCCGAAATTAAATTGATGATTTAATTTTCAAAAATGAAAGTTTTTGTCTGAATTCTAATAAAAGGCCTGAAAAATAGTTACTCTAAAATGATTGATGAAATGCTGAAATTTAGAAATACCGTTTTAAAACAATTTTACATTAGATATAATTATTAAGTACATCTTTCATATGTGATTTCATATTAAATGTCCGATTCATTTGGAATTTTTAGAGGAAAATCTTATTAAAGAATTAATTAATTTTCCATTTTAAAATAAAATTGAAATGTGTCAATTAAAAAATATGTTTTGGCAAATAAATTAGTTGGATACATCTGAAAGCCGATAATTTTCTGGACTGTTTTCTTTGAGGTATGATGCGATCGTGTATTATCCTGGTAATCACTCCATTTACACATAGACGATTATCACTACATCTAGAGAACCACTAGAGAACAATTAACATTATCTTTTTCTGATGAACATTTGGTGAATATGATTACAGGACTTTGGCAAGGTGAATCCAATAAATTGTATGGTTGCACTTTCCGTACACAAACTATTTCTTGGCAATACTTATCATACTATTCAAAAAGTCTTCTTTTTCTTGTTTAGGAATATCTTGTTTTGAAAATTAAAACAATATTCTATTTTTCACTATGGGTAAGTTTATGAAGTCTTCATATTCACGCATTACTACCTTTACTCATCTTTTCAAAATGTTATCAAATTATTTCCCTGTTGATTTCAAATTGTGTTTGAAATGGATTTTTTCAATCGTTGCCTGTATGACATCAGCATGCACAACCAACGACCTGCCCGATCCAGGAGTGTTTGTAAAATCAAAATTTTGACTTTGATTCTGGAAAAACATCTTAGATATATTTTGATATTAACAGCATATAAATAGATATTGTCAATTGATCTAGGAGTCTCTGATGTCGCTTTACTTCGATACAGTTCTTAAATCAAACAGTATTCGGAATTTTGTCTATCATCTCTACAAATTTAATTCACATTGATCGTAGTTCTTGAAAAAAATATAAGCATTGGTTGAAAGTTGATTTTTTTTACAATGCTTATTTTTACAATTATTTTGGGGTAATTTTGAGAACTTATTGACTATGAAAGTGATTTTGTTATATACTTTTTGTTTATGAATATATTGCGTTTTAGTTTTTTAATTTTTTATTAATTTGTCTTATAAATTGTTTTAACTTACATAATTTTGTTATTTACAGAAATAGACATTTTTTAAAATCATTTATTTAAAATATCTTCCTTAATTGTCCTACGCCATATGAATTCCAATAAGTGTTCATCAACTTCATCTTTCGTCCTGTTCCGTTGTTTTATTTGAATTTTTAGTGCGTTCCAGGTCCTTTTAATTTTGTTCGTATGGACCTTTACCAATAAATAAATGAGATTTACCTATACATTTCATTACTTACATTAGTAATAGGGTTTCATATGTCTGTGAATGATTCACAGTATCATGCTGAAATCCTTTTTCTTCTAGCTTGGAATATTCTTGATCTAGGTTTGATGTGCTTTTCAATAATCTTTGTCAGTGTTTCTGATTTTCGATCAGTCACCTCAACTAGGAAAATTTTTTTCTTTTCAGTACGCTATACTCCTCCGACTACCCATGCTCCATCTACTCTATGTTCTCGATTATATCTTCGCTTTCCAAGTTTCGTTTCATCCACTTCAACAGTGATTCATTCTCCTCCTATCATGAAATCTTCAAAATGCAGTGAATCTTTAACAAAATTACAAATTGTTTGCGAATTGCATCCCGCCATGGTTATAATTGAAGTTGAGGGTACTTTATTCAACCATAAATAAGCGATAAGCATTATTTTGGAGTATGGCATGGAGTGAACTTCAAAGAATGATCCCTTTCTAATGGAAACAGATAATCTACTATCATTTGTTCCTCATCTCCATTGATCCTGATTTACTTGAAAATTCATTTTTCCATTGCACGATGAACAAATATTATTTTCACAAAAAATTTGACTTTTAAATAAAAATTCCACGCATTTATCTTCCTGAAATAGTATTGCATTTACTTCTATCATTGTCGGCAACATGTATTAAGTAATTTTCAAATTTAATATTAAAAGAAATTATTATTACTTTATTTATAAATTTCGTTTTTTTAGATTAAATATATACTTTTAAGCAAATTTCTAATTGACGGCATTTAGACTAAATGAGATCCTAAGCATTAAGCTTCATAAAATTAGACAACCAAATGATTTAAATATATTTAAATGATATATTAATTGACTGAATATTGATTATTAAAAAAGTGACATCAACATAATATATTTTTAAAAAAAAACACTTAAGGGGATAAAACCCCGAACTTTTTCCATTTATTCAGGTTTCAAAGTAATACCTGATAGACAGGCCTCTTGAAATGACACTCTATTGTTAATACTTTATATTAAAATTATATAATATTTAACTAGTCTGATGAAAGAACTAGACAAGCTTGATATACCAAAATCATTTTGATATATATAAATAGAGTATTGTACATCTTCTTAATCTTTCCAATTGTGTTCAAGTGGATCAGAACTGTTGTTTGATGAACGCTAATGTTTTTCACAATGTTCATATGTTGTTTCTCTTGATTCTACTTTGATCATTGTTTTCAACTGATTGTTATCTACTTTTGATGGACGTTCACGACCATTTTAATCATCAAGGATAGTTTTTTTGGCACCTAAACTTTTCAAACCATCCGCTTCGTTCAAAAGCTGCCTGATCACACAAAACCTGGATGACGTTTCTTATCTCTTCCGCAGCATTACCACTAAGTTTGAATTTTTGAAACAAAATTATCCGAATTTCTGGTTTTAAAGTCATTTTTAAATTGACTGTCAAATATAAATAAATTAATTCATTTAAACAACTAATTACTTGATCACTAAGCAGAAAACGTACTTTAAAATTTATTCTAAAATATTGATACAAAACAAATTTAAACTAATAAATTGAAAAACGGCCATTATTTTTGCACCAACCTAATAATATAATAATAAAAATGTTCTTTTTCACTCCCATATTAATTCTTTCTCGCTCTATATATCCCATGTATATTGTCTACAAAAATACATTAATTTTATTTTATAAAATCTAATCATTAAAATTTTCCGAAAGACAACGTTTTCGACTCATCACCCTCTTCTGAACGTTCTCGTTTCTCCATTTAAACAAATCAAAGATTTGACATCTCAGTTCCCTCCATTGTTCCCACATCGAAACGCCTTTATTATTCACTATTCAATAAAACATTTTTCACAGAAGAGAGAAAATTATCCCCTGACAATTTATTCTGTATATTAAAGGTAAATAAGCTGCTACTAATCTCTTTGACTGCTGGCAAACTCACCAGTAACATCAGCAGCAATGTCCAGTCTCAACCGCCAATTGTGAAAACAGTATTGTTATTATAGTCGATACTGGGAACAAATACAAAGTATATCTTTTGCTGATTTGTTCAACAACTTATCCATTTTCTTAACAACGGTTTCTAGGGGCAAAACAGACTCATTCTAATTGGCCCATTGTCTCTTTTTATATTGTCATTTTACTTTGATATTGTTCTCGTTTTCCACCGTTTCCAGAAATCCGATGAATGTTTCAATGAACCAATTGTCAAGACCTGTCAATCTGTTTCACTAGTCTCAGTCCAGACAAAAGACGCTTTGTGGAAAACAATCCGCACTGATTGTTACAGTTCCATTTCAGACTTTTCCCACTCTGAGAATTCATGGAATTAGCAGCCAAAGAGATTTTAGACAGTGGCGATATTCACAGATTCGAAAAGATTCTCTTGGACAACTGTGAACAGATTAATGTCCGTCACAGATTTGATGACGGTCTTAGTTTGATGATGATCCTTGTACAGACATATCGAAAATTTGAATCGTTGGGAATCGGTCGTTCAGATAAAACCCTTGACGATTATAAGCATTGTCTGAAGATTTTAACTGAAATGGGAAGCGACTTGAATGCACAAGACGACATGGGTCGCACAATTTCCCATTGGTGCATAATGTTGCATTGTCCGGAGCTTTTGTCAACCAGTCTTGCCTTGGGTTGCAGCCCACTGGTTCAAGATTTGGACGGAGAGACCATTGTACATTTAGCAATCCGATATAACGACCAAATGGCTTTAGAAGTGATAAAGCTCTACGGAAACAATGTCGACGTTTTTGAAATGCCGTCAGAAACGAGTGGAGCCACTCCGTTGATCTATGCAGTCCAGATTGGAGCTGTGGACACATTGAAAAAGTTGATCCAACTATCCGTTAATGTTGACGCTCAAGAGAATAACAAATACAAAAGAACAGCATTGCATTACGCTTTGTTTGTGGAAAATGAAGAAATCTTTACGATTTTGTTAAAAAACAAAGCCAGGTCCGACATAAAGGACTACACGGATAAAAGCGTCATTGACAGAGTTTGCGATCACCCGAAGGACAATTTTCTTCGGATCCTAACCCATTATTCAGGAGCGGAAATACTGTCATCATCGCTGAACAATCCCAACAACAAGGTCGACCATTCTCCCATTATATTAGCATGTTTGAATGATGATTTTTCTTCACTATCCGATCTTGTTGATAAAGATCCCGACATATCGAAGAAACTGAACGATCTTGTAGATGGTACTGAACGCAGAACGCCTCTTCATTATTGTGCTGACAATTCCAATACGAAATGTTCAGAAAAGCTAATTAAGCTGCAACCCATGTTGATTGGCAAAAAGGATCGCAATGGTTTCACGATTTTGCATCTTGCAACGATATCCAACAACACCAAGTTGGTACAAATCTTAATTGCCAACGGTTGTGATATAAAAGAAAAGGACAATGATGGCCACACCTGTCTTCACTGGGCCGTCGTCTGTTGCTCCTTAGACTTGATTGGGATCTTTTTGAAAACCGACGCTGAGATTCTGGCGATTGTCGACAATTACGGAGCGTCACCGTTACATTACGCTACCCAGTCTTTTCTTAGTCCCGAGGGGTCTGTTCAAGGTCCAATCATCTTGGAAAAACTTTTACAAATCAAATGTAATATCAACTGTATTGATTACGATGATCGAACTCCTTTGCTCTGGGCAGCAAGTCTCGGGTTAACAAGTTGCTGTCAGATTTTATTGGAAAACGGAGCGGACATAGGCCATTCAGACAATAATGGCCTGTCGATATTGCACTGTGCCGCCAGTCGTGGTCATTATGATATTGTTGATCTGGCTGTAAATAATTGGTCGGTGTCCATCGAGGTTGAAGATAACAATCTTTGTACACCTCTTTTCTATGCCGTTACTCTTAGATTTGTGTCCATTGTGAATTTCCTTCTTGAAAAGGGAAGCAATCCTAATAAACAAGATATCAAAGGTCGCAGTGTGGCTCATTGTGCTGCCTTGAAAGGATATTGTGACATACTAGATCTCATAAGGAAAAGTGGTGGTCTACTTACTTTGAAGAACAACAACGGAGACTTGCCGTTGCACGAGGCTGCCGAGACTGGGAAGCTTGATGTTTGTGAGCTAATCCTGCAAAGAATGGACGAATGTCATGAAAATCATCTTGTTAATTCTTTGAACTGTGATGGTTTTTCACCTCTCCATAAAGCATCTAAAAATAATCACTACAAAATATGCAAACTCTTAATCGAGTATGGAGCTGACATAAATTTATTGACAAAACCAGATGAAAAAGTGACTGGAACTGGTGTGAAAGCAAATCTGAGGCCTTTAGATTTAGCCACTGATCCTAAGACGATCAATTTGTTGAAAGGTAGCGAAGGTTCAAGTTCCCTGGTTGAGAATGAAGAATTTCAACATGATTTATTTAATGAGAATATGGAAAACTCAGAATCACCGTTAAAATCCTCTCCAAACACAAAGAGCCCTGAAAGCAGCATTTCAGGACAATCCAAATCTTCCAGCAACACCAAGACCATGTCTCCTAGAAATAATAAAAACAGCATACCAAATGGTATCAAAAAGTCCAAAAACCTATATAGCAAGGTACTTCTTAGAGATATATTCAACGAAAGTAAAACGAAAAGTAATCAAAATGGTTTTCAAGGTAAGTCAGATGAAAAACGTCTTGATAACATTTTGAAGAAGTCGACTGTTCCGGGGGACAGCGAAACAAAAAGGGAATCTAAAAAATCTCACAATGGTTATAATATGCCAAAACCTCAAAAGTTTCCAAAAGGAATATACAATAACAAAACTGTGAGTAACAAGATAGACAGCCCTTCCCAGATTTTAAAGACGAGTGTCAGTAAAAGAAATGGTAATGATCTTGAGGACAAGATGAGAAATAATACGGGCAACATAGTCCATATTCAGGATCCAAAAGAAACTGAAGTGAGAAAGAATCTGTATGATGGACCGTCAGAATCAGAGAACTTTGGTAATTTTGGTATTCCCGATAACACTGCTTTGAAAACCGGTGAATTAGATGAAAAGGAAGAATCAAGATTTAAATTAAGGAAAATGAGATCCGAGCTTGATCTTTTAGAAAAGGGTGTTGATGTCAGACTATTTTCACATAATAGTACCAGTAATAATAACAGTAATAATAATAATAATAATAATAATAATAATAATAATAATAATATTTTTAATCATATTCCACATAATGGCCATAAGACTAATAGTCGCATCAGTTTTTTTTCAGATCAGCGGAAACCCTTTAACATAAAATCCAGATATCTTAGCTCAAAGGTTATTGATAGTGTTAGGGAGTTCGATAGAATTCGAGACACAATGAGAGTAATATCAGATCAACGTCGAATGGAAATGTATCAAGGTTACAGCAAAACCATCAAATTAAATAAAGTACCCGTAAAGAGAACAACCAGTTTGATGAAACCGAAACAAGAGGAGCAGAATTCCAATTATCTAGATCTACCAATGTTTCCATATCTTGATTCTTATCCTATGAAGAATTCCAATATTCCAAAGGGTCGCATATTTTCCATAACACAGAAGAAAGAGGAACAGATTAAATCAGCATATGAATTCAGATTCCCATTAAACTCTTTTACTTTGTATTGATACGTCTGAATAATTTATATTTTCTCATTAAATATTTACTTATTTCAGCCAGACTTTCATAATAATAATTGATTTTTCTTTCATGAAATTTTTTATTTATATTTTATTTTTGTTTCACTTGATTCTTTTTATTTATACAAAATCTTCAAAACGTATATTTCACTTCTTAAACAAATTTAAAAAATCATGTGATGTGAATAATTAATAATAATAATAAATTAAGTTGAAATTATATTTAATTTAAAATATGCAAATTATACTTATTTGAATTTTCCAGAAATTTGGAAATGTACAGTGCCGTCCATATGTTTGAAACCACTCTGTAAAAATGCAAATAAATATACATTACGAATTATATTAAAAGTTTTATGATTTGAATTATTTCAACTTACATACATGTTAATGTCAGCTTTATAATTCATTAAAAATTATTAATATTGAGTTTTTTATAATTGTTAAAATACATTTATTATATAATGCGTTTTCTAAAATTTGTAAATAGTTAAAATGTATAAAATATTTTCACGTTTTCAATTTAATAAATAAAAACTATATTTATAATATTTTACTGATTGTTAACATTTTTATAATTTCAGAAATATTTTGGTTAAATATGGATCGGTTATCCATGGGTTATAAAAAACCACTTATTGAAAAATTGAAAGAGGGCTGGTGGCATAGAAAAATTGCAATTCTGCTTAATATTTTACGGAATGCAGTGCAACTCAAGTTAAAAAAAACATAAAACATTGGAAAATATGTACGAAAATATGTAAGAAAAAAAAAGACGAAAAATACCCAAAGATTGAAAAAATTTTACTTTTAAAATATTTTTGTGGAAAGATGCTTTTACATATTTTTTGATATATTTAAATATAGACTACATTAAAGTACTTATGATTATATATTTCCACCATTTTATGCAAATTCCATGGGTGGCTCCAAACATATGGGGCGCATTGTATATTGGTGAAGATTTTTAATTAATTTAAATTATTTTTAATTTAATTAAATTAATTTACTTTTATATTAATTATTAGAAGAGTGCATTTAATTTAACTTTTAATATTTATTTTATGGCATTTAAATAGACATTAAAATTAATCGAAGTATTTTCCATCGTAAAAAATGACTTTCTCGTATAAATCTGGCACCATGGATATTCCACAATGATAACATAATATTTCTTTAGCATAATTCCAATTGGACACCAAATTTTGAATATTTCTATAAATTAATTTCTGTTGGAGGTATATATATAGAGTACCATTTTTCCTAGACCATGTAGCCGTCCGTCAAATTTTGACCTGTTTGTTTAGTGTCATAGCCAACTGTTTTTCTGTTTGAGAGGGATTGTCAATCAACAAATCTTCAATTCACCATATTCAAACTTTCTTGGCTGAACTTACATTTTTACATCTCGATTTAAGTCTAGTAAACCAAAAGTTACAGTTTGACAACGATTGAGACTTATCAATATGTTTCTTCAAGCATTTGATGCTCTTCCACTGCTATTAATATATCGAACAAAGATATTATTAGATGTCTGAAATGTAATTTTGACTTATTTATATTTTGCGCCTTCTAAGTGTTTATTTAAACAAATATTATTTTTTAACCTAGAAAAACATATATAAGATATTCGGAGATTTTAAAAAAAGTGTTATTTTTACTTTATTATAACTAACTTTACTGCTTATTTTAATTTTATACAAGAATTAATTAACTTTTCTAATATTATCTAGATAATATTTCATTTTCATAATTAGTTCAATATTTTTAAATAAAAAATCAGGATCATGGAACAATTCAGTACAGATACTAAGGCAGTACACGGGTGTTTTCCCGCATCATTATTAGTTTAACGTAATTTTATAATATAATAAAAACTTGATCATTTTAATTACATTATTATGCTTCAATTTTGTCCAGCTTTGAGAATAGGCTACAGCTCAAGAGATAAATGAAATATTCAAATTGTTTATGTGCAATCTATTGATGTCTTCAATCTATAGACTTCCCATTAAATCTTCTTAAACAATAGCCATATTACCCACATGGTTTTCAATGGTACTCAAAAAGAGTTCAAGATTATTCCAACAATAAAATGTCTCAGAAATATTTATCATTTAAATTAGGATAAACTTTTTCCATGAACGGATTTTGATTTATTCATGCTGTCAAATTTATATATTAAAACTATCTATTAGTTAAAGCTCCTTATGGTTGGGCCATGTTCCATGGATCAATAGTTATTATAAAATTGAAAATAAATAATTTATAGGAAAATTGAATAGATACAATCCAATTAATCCAATCCATATTCAAAAGCGATTACACTTTTCCGAAAATTATATGAATTGGAAATCTGAATGGCAATCTGTCATCTTTTCGGATGAAAAAAGTTCAATCTTGATGGCCCTGACTGCTATTCTTGTTATTGGCAAGACTTAAATAGAAAATCAGATTATAGGTGGAGACGAAATTTTGGTGGGAGCACTGTTATGATTTGGGGTGCTTTTAGTACTTATAGCAAGTTAACCGTGTGCTTCATATCAACAAGAACAATTTCACATTCATACACGGAATTGTTAGAAGATGTTCTGATTCCATACATGGAAGAGAATTCAGAAATTAGTTTCCATTACCTATCCATGTTTCTAAAATAACAAAGTCATGGTTTCCCCAAAAGAAATTGACTTAATTGACTGGCCAAGTTGCAGTCCAGATTTAAACCCAATGGATAATCTTTGGAGCATATTATCTTCCAAAGTTTATGCTAATGGAAGACAATTTCAGAGTATTTTCGATCGCCAAAGACATATAAAGGAGTGCTGGAGTGAAATTGACAATTCAACATTGAAAAATTTAGCTATGTCAATGTCGAAAAGAATTTTTAATTTGATTAAAGCACAAGGAAAAACTATACTTTATTAAACAGGCTTTAATTGTATTGATAATTGTATTTTTTATTAATAAAACATCATTGCGTCTAAACGAATGTTTCGACTTTTCTGTGAATTTTTTACCTTTTTAAGTCTATATAAATTCATATTGAGTAATTTATTACAAAATGAGTTTTCTGGGTTAATTTATTAATGGTAAATTAATATAAATCAAATTTATATTTATTAATTACAGAGGACATGAAATATATGCAATTATTCATGAGCGTCTAAACGAATGTTTATCACTGTATACTACTGATTATTTAACTTTTATCCATTAAACTTGAAAATATATAAATTTTATAAAAATGTAGATTTTTCTTTATGAATATATGTAAAAAATAATCTTACTTTTTATTTCTTAAATTTAAATAAAAATAGGTTTTAATTAAATCAATGATTATTAACATTTATTGGTTGTGATATTAGTGTCTATTGATTTATATTTCATAAGTCTAAATTCTTAATTAATTTTCCATAATCACAAATCTTAATATTCAAACAACATTTGTGAAACCACCGAAATCAAATATTATTATAAATTTACAAAATACACCTAAATTTTATACAAATAGTTAAAATTATTAAATCATTACATTTTACTAAATATAGCCTTATTTAAGAAATGAAAATTTTTTTATCAACAATGATAATTTTCAAGATTTGTTTTTGAGAGATTTTCGAGAAAAAACGAAAATAAATTATAAGAGATTTGTCTAATGCATTTCATATGAAAATAAATCAACGCCTTAAGTCGCGGAATTTTCCACATGTGCAAACATTGTATTGTTAATTTGAGGACAGAACATTATTTGTTTGAAACGCGTTGTATAAATGCTACTTTCATACTGAAATCATTCTTTCTATTTATTCACGGAAGGACAGTGAGTCTTTAGTTTGGCTCAATCAGGTATAATTTTTACAAAAGTCGAGTAAATATATTTTCGAAAGAATATTTATTATTTATTTATTTTAATGAGACTGCGATATTCCGTATCGTAATGAAACATATGGAAATTATGATATTCTTTACATATGAAGATTTTGAAATTGGGTATCTCTTGAATAATATCTCATTGACTGTTCATCTCATCTTGAAAGCAATTGTTTTAAAAAATTCAATTTCCTTATGGGAAATTAGTTTTATCTCCATTCTCTTAAGTATTTTGACTTTAGGAAAAAGTATAAAAATCACACTTGGAAGCTTAATTTTGTGGAGAAATCCCGATACAGAAAAAGTGGAGTTTAAAATCGGTATACATTGGAAAAATATTTATTTAAAAGGTCATGTAGTTTGTTTTAATGAATGAATAATATGTAGAAAATTCATTAAAAGATGATTTTGGTTTCATTGTCTTAACAATGATAAAACTCGTTTTCTCATTAAAATATTTCTTTTACTTTTGGTTTAGGAAACCAAAATAAATTCTTAGTATTAAAGAATATTTTCTCTCAAGCTGTCATTCACGAAATGAAGAAGGAATGTCTATTAGTTTTTAATGAAGAAATACTGACAAATTTTAATGGAAACAAAGTTTGATAATATTTGTAAGTTGAAATTAATATTTTGTACAGGTAATATTAAGTTTTTAAGTTAGAAATACGAGTTTAAATGAATAATTATTGTTGGCTTGGTCAGCGGCTTCTCCCTTCAAATTAAGGACCGCCAAAGGGCCTGATTGGCTATAATAATAATAAATTTTAATAATAATAATATAATTAAAATTAATAATTAATAATTAATAATATTACACAATATTAATATTAAAAATATTATTTTATTTTTGATCGTCTAATCTTTACAATGTCAAATGTTGAATTGCCAAGATTATATCAAGTCTGCAACTAGTACTGATTTAGTATTTTACACCAAACAAGATAATTGAAGTTCTCAGATAACAATATTGGTCTACAACTGAATAGTCGTTTGATCAATATAAAGAGCGTTGGAGTCCTCAATGGACTTCTCAGAAATTGAGTCATGATTTATTGTAATAGAAGAAACCTAATGTTAATGAACATTTATTGTTATTTATTATTTTATTAAGATACAGAAGTCAACGATGGATTCTGTGTGGCTCGGGCATTTATCTCATCTAACGACTTGACGACCCATCGTCAGCAAAGCAATGAGTGTTTCATCCGTTTATTTTTCTTCTTTTTAGCTATTAAATAACGCTTAACTAATTATTAATGCATTGATTAATTATTTTGTGATAATCTAAGGTTTTCATATTTATTGATTATTTATTTCATTTTTATTGTTTGTGACATTTGAGAGTTGGGATCGATTTACTTATTGTGATCACTTGCTGAACGTGTTTACTTTTGGACGTTTATTTGAACTGTTTACTCTTGGTCTGATCATATAAAGTTTTATTGTGATTACTTTTATTGAATTATTTAAGCACGTTATTGACATAAGTGAAGTGTCATTAAAATCCCGACCTAAGTAGTGCAAGGGTTTCATGGTAGTATAAAACAATACATTTACTATTGCATAAACCTCCAAAAAACACAAATTTTAAATTTTGCTCTGCATATTTGTCTTATTTGTAATATTTTATTAATATTATCTTTCATTTCATTCCTTTTAAGTTGAAAAGTAAGCTAAGAAATATGGATGACCAAAAATTAGAAATTCACATTTTTATGTGGTATGTAAGACTACCGAAGAATCATACGGAACAATATGTGATGTTATCGGTGATATTGTTATTAATAATACTCAATACAAGAGACGGTTTCAACGATTTACACAATGATTTGTTCGATCTTGTAAAGTAGATGAAAGACTTTATTTGAGCATTAAAATTTATTTTTTGTATTTTCTTTCTCTTATACTTTTTTAATTTTATGTTTTTGTCACACATAATAAATAGGGCGGTGACGTAAATTTATTTTTTGCTGAGGATCTCTGAGTCTAAAAGGAGGAGAATCTTTCTTTTTTAAAATCAAATAAATAAAATATTTAATCGGAAAAATAAAGTTATCAAGGACGATATATATATTTTTAAAATCTTGTGCATAAATTTATACACTCTTTTTTATTAACTGGTTATTTTAGTCAATTTAGTTAATAGTAATAATTGAAAACATTTTTCATAGCAACCTTCACACGTTAATAATTTGATAAAATAATATTAAGTCATTGAGTCTGAAGTGTTAGATTTTCAATTCGTTCATTTTGATTAACAACATAAGGAGCAAAAATGATATATTTATACAAAATAATCACCAAAACTATAAATACAGTTCTTTTATCTTAATGGTAGCTTATTTAGTCCAGAAAAGAAGAATTCTGGTGATAGAGTGGTGATGAGATTACGAAAGGCGTTTTTTGCAGCCACTTCTGTATGGGATTTTTTTCAACTCAAAAATAATCCAACGGTCAGAAGAAATGATAGTCAGTTGGCGAAATGTCTGATGAATACGGTTGGTGACAGAGTGTTTCCAGTTCCAACTTCTGCTATTGGAGGAGCGCTGCTTTAGTAATATGTGATCCAGTGTTAAATTGCAAGAGAATTGGTTTGTCTGGATTGCCAAAGCTTGGCTGATTAATAGCGAGAAAGTTCAGCAAATCCCTAAATTGACTACAGTATGTTTCTGCTATAAAAGATTTTCGTGGTTTTGAAAATGTATGTTGGATAATATCAGCACTGGATCACCAGACAGAAATCATGATTTTCTTTTGGTGAACATTCCTCTTTGGACAGGGTTTGGGCACTTCATTTTTATTCAACCATTGACATGTTATCTTGCAATTATCGTGTCTAACCCGTTTTTCGTCACACATCAAGATACGTTGAAGAAATACGTTTCTGTCTTAACAACAAAGAAAGGCAAGCTTGAAGACGACTTGTTTTCTGATATTTGCATAATTCATGATTTACCCATCGGCCAAGCTTTTAAACCTTGTTAATTTGTTCCAAATGGTCAAGTATTGTACGGATGAAGATATGGATTTCAGAAGTCACTACTAAGTACTTTGAGATGGATCTTTCTTCACTAACTGAAGTTTGATTTATCTTCGTCTTAGGTCAACGTATTTTGAAGACAGAAATCTCCTGCAAGGAACTTCTTAAACCATCGCTGCACCAATAGTTCATTGACAACCTTGCTCCCAAACACATTACTCATTTTTCGAATTATTTGCCTTGCATTAGTTCTACCACGGAATTGTTTTCTAAAATTACACGAATTTTTTAAATATCCATTGTTTGGAAAAGTTTCTCCAAGAATTTCAGTTTATAATATTATCAGATATTTAAATAAACACTATAAGAAGTAATTACCTATTTAGTCAGCAAAACAAATAACTTTCGAGTTAAATTATTTATATATCAAATGTCAAACTACGGATTTTGCAAATTCGGCATTTCATACTTAATCACCTAATAAATTGCTACAAACTGTTTGAGAATTTTAACAACTTTTATTATTATTATTATTATTACAGTGCCACTTCTATTTTGGACCAATTTCTGAAATGGACCACTTCTATAATCGGACCAAACTCTGAATTTTGACCTATAATTTGTACTTATCATATTTCTCGATATTTTCATATAAAAAATAAAATTCTTGGTCCAAAAATTTCAATAATTTGTTTTAATAATATTTTGGTATAACATTTTCAAAATCAGGAATGAGTAAAAAATTATCATATGAAGATAAATATAATATTGCCAAGCAACTTCGCAATAATTTTTAAAAATTTCTATTATTACATCCACATAAGTTTATATAAAACATCTTTTAAAGCCTTTTTATGTCTTAACTTCTAATATTGGACCAACTTCTATTTTTGGACCACTTTTGACATTTTGTGATCCAAAATAGAAGTTGCACTGTATTATTATTGTATAAAATAACAAAGAATTTAAGTTATGTAATATATATTACAGGTTAGTCAGAATTAAAGTTGTTATTTTAATATTTTACTTAAAAAACTTTAAATTATTAAATTACTAATGATTTTAAAATAATTAGAATTAACCAAGTTTGTTTTACCATACTAACCGATATTTAAATTTCATTGCGGCGTTAGTTTCAGAAATAAACATTATGATTATTTCTCAATGTAAAAGTAAGGTAAATTTTCTGTCTTACCTAATCAGAATGCGCCACAATGACTATCAAGGAGCCTACACTGTTGGTTATTTTTATTAAAAAAATATTTGTATGTTTTTTAGTTTAGAATATCGGTTCAATTTTGCCTAAACCATTTCAAGTTAAATTTGGAGTACTGAAAACGATATCTATGTTCATTATTTTCACTACGATTGGATCAGCGATTAGCAAGGAACTTGCTTTGGTTTTGGAGGAGCAAAATGTTTTTATTCCGCCAGATGATTAATTATCTTTTACAAACTTTTTTCTTCTTTTATATCTGCTTCCACATTATATCTTTTTGAATGCACCGCTTTTATCAAACTTTATTATCTGAATTCATTTTGAAACTTTATATTCGAAGCTTGCTTTTTACAATGATTTTTTAAAGTAGATTTTCTGTGAATGTTGAAATATTTTTTCATCTTTTTTCATTCAGGATATTTGTTTTGCTCGTTTTGAGTATTTCAACGTCCGATCTGTCTTGCTGGTCATTTTCACAACGACGTGATCGGAAACGGGCCAAAGAATTTTGATTTATTCCACCAGAAATTATACAACGCTTTATATCTATCTGCCAATTCTTATATATGCTCTATGAATTATATCTTTTTTATAATTTTTTATGCTAATAAATCTTATTTAGACTGTTGCTGAGATATGGTTGTGTATGGTTGGGCTGTGTTATCTATCTCTTATATCATTTATTTTCGTAAAGGTTATATAATGTTATTCAATTATAAAATTAAGGGTATTTAAAAATTTCAATATTTCAAAATCCTTGCTTAAATGAATCAAAATGTATTAATTTTAAAATTTTGAAGCCAAATACAGTGAAATAATTTTTTATAATATTACAGAAATGGTAAATTTTTACCTAATTAGGAACATTTTCGGCATTGTAATCGATAAGAAAATGATTGCGATTCCAATGTGTTAAAGGTTGCTAAAATTTTTCTACAATTTATGGAAATGTTACCTTATATGATTGTGGCATTTCCATTAAAATGAATTGCACTTCTGTCTCACATTGTCTACTATCTGAATTTCTTAAGTCACCGCCTACTTTTGTCAGGACAATCATCTCGGATATGGATGTTATGAAATCGGAATTAGAACAGTTTTTTGGTGAATAAACTATTTATAAATATATTAAAAATTTGATAGAAAGATGGTGAAAAGTTCTTAAATAAGATTAAAATAAATTTTCAGTACTGCTATTCGGAAAATTTCAGAAATCCTTAATTGTCTTAAAAATTTTTTTCTATGATAATTGTATTTTCGCATTTTGTTAATAGAGTGAACCCAACAAAATTCTGATCCAACAAGGTAACAACAACAATAAGAGTTTTAATTAAGCTACTTTTTATAGTAAATTAATTTTTTATATCACTGAAAAATTCATTGGAAAACTTTTTCTCTGAAGAAAAAACTCTAATGTTTTCATCATCGTTCAATGTCTCTTTCTGTAAATTCATTTGAGAATCGATATCATATTTTTTGATTTAATTCTTATACCTTGTAGATTGTAACATTGTTATATCACTTGTAATGCGGCAGTCAATGGGAAGTTTACTTTAAAATCTTTTTCTTGGTCATGTTTGTTTTTCCTCCTAAGTACCAAAATTGCTGCAATCCAGAATCATATTTTCTCTGCTAAGTTTTCTTGGTAATAAAATAATGCAGTATGACTTCTAACAAATGGTGCATTTTTTAAACATATTTTAACATTCTCGAATTGTTATTATTTAAACATTATTTAATCAATAAAGTTTTTAAGCAATGATATTTTAATATTTATTGCATGATACTTAATTTTAAGAATGCATAAAAACCGAATTTTTAATGAGGTCTTTGTAAAAGACGAGGTTATCCTTATAAAACTAATATTATTCTTTGAAAATACCTATACCACGGAAGAGTGTCTTAAAGAATGTTAGAGAGGAACTATATTAAACACCAAAGACATAAATTAAATAAATCTTTTCTCTTACCAATTGTGAAAATAAATAGTTGCCTCATCCTCACACTGGTCTTTAAACATTATGGCTCAGATCAGAAATTAATAAACAAAGTGTAAAGATCGAGAAGGCAAATCAAATATCGCAAAAATAAATTTTCTGAGAAAGAAAAAAATGAAATATTGGGTTGATTCATGAGTTCGTGTGTTTTTTCTGTATAAACTAAATAAATAAAATAATTATATTACGTTATATGTAGTTTGTGTGTATATATTTATTCAGAAAAAAAGCATGTATAAATTAGCAATCCGTATATTTCTGAAACATTTCTGGAAGCAGAATTTCAGAGCCATAGATTCTGCAAAGAAAATATGTGAAGTTGAAGGCGACAAATCAGTGTCCATAAGAACTGCTCAAAAGTGGTTCAAAAAATTC
>JBBMKC010034178.1:0-18278 GCA_037834085.1 Bipalium vagum | reverse complement strand
ATAATAATAAAATCATTTACGTAAGTTATTTAAATCCAAATATCTTTTATTTTTTATTTTCCTTTATTATTTTTAAATTCATGACTTTTTACATTCCAAAAATAATAATTTCGTAATATTCTTTAATAATATATGCTTATATTTTTTGAAGTGATTGTTGAAATCAATAATGTGAATTCCGAGAAAAGAAATTTAGTTTTTTGTGAGATATATTTTATGTGAGAACAATTTTATTTCGGAATGACATTAAAAAATAATATTTTCAGACATAAATAATAAAAAAATAATTTTCGGCCTTTTGACAGACCCTGTTCATATTGAATATTGAATTATTATTAGTATATTGATTTTCACACTGAGACGATCAAAATTTTAATTAATTCTCACCATTTTTATTTGTCCTTCAAAGCTTAAGAAATCCCTATTTCTCAATCGATGCATAAACGGTCATAATTTTAAGTCATCATCAGCTGGGTCGCACTTTACTACTGCTCTGAAAACGTTTATCAAGTAGGGTCTCGTTTTCTTTCTTCTTTCTTCCATAAATCGTCTCTCTGATCCTTCGGGTTGAAATTCTATTGAGGTGGGACGACGTCCAGTCATATTCAAAGTTATCATAAAAATCATTAAACTTTAACAACAAACTGAAATATCATAGGAAGATTTATTTATCAATAACGCCTTTCCACTCTCATTCGCCAGTTACCATAATAAATATAATAAATAAATAAATATAATTAATTATATATTATTGTGTACGAGATCAACATATAACAAATGTTGGGGTCACAGTTTAAAACAATTCTTCTTTTGATCAGCGACCACAGATAAGTCTTCGCCGAGGTTTTTGTGGTGCAATCTTCCAAATAGTGCTTGTTTTTCTCGCCTCATTGATCTTTCGTAATCCAAACATTTTTTTTCTAAAAATAAATTTTCCTAACATTTTTAAACGCTGTTTTTTAATATGTTAAGGTTTTCAGGTCTAAAATTAGATCAAAATGAACCATGCACATATATACCTTTTCTGGTACTCTAGGTCCATTAAAACAAAATAGGTCTGATTTTTCATCATTTTTTTTCGTTAGTTTTTTTTTATAAATTTTGATACTAATTTTTTGAAATCAATTTTTAGATGACTTTTCAAATTTGAAAGGAAATAGAAATTTAGTTGACAATTAAATGATGTTACCGCGGTAACAAATTAATTTAATTATTTAAACAAACCCCCTAAAATATGAAATTAACCTGAAGAAAAATATATTAATAATGATAAAAAAATGTAAAGGTATCTTCTAAAACTTAAAATGACATTAAAACAAGGTAGTGGGTTGTTTGGTAAAATTTGTTTTAATATTAAGATTATTGATGTCATTTAATAAATGATTAAGAATTATCTTCTCTTATGGATTAAAAACCGATTGATGTTAATAACTTCAAAAACATAAATTGAATTTTTTATAAAAATGTCCGAACGGACTTTATTTCCACCTAATTACAAATGGAAAAATAATGATTGAATAATTGCTCGATTTAATTATTTATTGAAAAACAAAGAATAGAATTTGAACGTTTTTTGATTTCTTCATTTCATTAAAACAAAAAATAATTCCACTCTAAAACAATCTTCAATAAAATTGTTCAAAAAAACTTTTGTTACATTATTTTCCATTTTTAATGAATTCGTTTGGAAGTTGAAAGAGTAATTATTTATAATTATGTTTCGAAAAAGTTATATTAAGTAATTAATTAATTAAAATTTAAATCTTTATATCCGTAAAAATTAATTAATTTTTTATGACATAATTGGTTAAGAAAAGAAAATTTTTGCAAATATTATTTCTTTTAACGGATTTCAGAAATAAATGTAAAAATTCACTTATATATTCAAAATGTGTCTTTAATTCCTTTAGAAATAATTGCTTCCGCTATCGAAGAAAGGAAACTGTCTTGGTAAACTATTAGGACCTTTTACGAATTAAGAAATTAAAATCAAATTAATCTTCATTTATTTTTTTCTGTTTGTCCTCATATGAAATTGAATATTAATTAATTAAAATAATTTTCTCTCTTTTTCATTGAATGAATTTAATTTTTAATTATATAATATTAATAAAATATAAAATATTTTACAAATTATATTTTTAATTAATACAGGACTTTATTAAATATTTTAATTGAGTCTAAATAAAAATAAATTGTTAAAGTTTGATTAAAATATCCATCTATTCAAGATTATTTGATTTTGTTTTAATATACCACTTTAACTAAAAAATATTAAGTATTTATCGTTATATTTTATAAATTTGATTATTTAAATAAATGCAAAAAAAAATTCAAAAGTACTCTCTATCCTCTTAGTCAAGTTTATTTAAATTTTTATATGGACTTAAAAATAATAATATCTGATATATTAGGTAAAATGTATTTTATTAAAATTTCTTTAAATATTGCGAAAATACTATATTAAATAATTATTTTATATTAAATTATATTACAAAATTAATATTACCAGAATGTAGATTGAAATCTGTGCTTTAAAATGATATATAATTAAAGTAGTAAAACAAAAGAAAAATTGTTAAATTAACATTAAATGAATGACTTCATGAAAACCGACATTAATTTTTGAACAACCTTATATTTAAAATGATCCTTGATTATAAAATGAATCGAAATTTCAAAATTCAAAAGATTATCAATAAAATAAACAAAATTAATTATTTAAAACTATCCATTTACGTAAAAAATAATCATTTATTAAATCAACCTTTTTTTAAGGCATGGAGTAAGCTGTTGTTTAAACATGTTGGGAAATCAAGTGCTAAGAGAAATTTTGCAACTAACGACCTGTTCAATGTATGGTTTTCATGAATGTACCCGACAATTTTCAAAACTAGAATTTCACCGGAAAAAAATATCTTTACCGTTCGATGGTCTGCCAAAGATCTCATTTGTGTTAACTTTCTAATTTCTAATAATACTAGTATTGCAGAGATGTATGTATAAAATCGACATGCTGTTGGAAATGGAAAATGGTTTGAAGACTTCCTCTATTTATGACATAGATTTTCTCCCACTCCAGTAAGATTTATAAATTTAAATAAAAAATTAAATTTTTGGTTTCTAAAGTGTTTTTAGACTCAAATTTAAAATGACATTTGTTTAAATAATTCAAATATTTTGTTGACACAATTTAATCTCGCACCCATTTCAAACTAAATTTTAAAAATAATTATTGATTAGAAGAGTGAAATTTTTAATTGTGATAGGTTAGTACATTAAATGTGTAAAATGTAAATATACTCCTTCATTTACATGTTAGAAAATGTCAATAAGTAACAGGATGACAAAAAAGAGAAAAGTTTTTTGAAATGGTAAGAGATATGTGTAAATCCATCTGATTGATAAAAATTAAACTATGAAGGCATGAGAGTTCTATTCAATATTATTTTAAGGATATTGGAAGAAAAAGAAGGTCGGTCAAAAACACATGATACGAAGTGTGTGCCTAAATAAAAAGTCTCAGGTGGAACAAAACGGGTAATTATCAGAGACACGAGTCATAAAGCAACTAGTGTCAATTCTACGAAGTCTTTTGTTCCTGGAAAGCAAAACTAATTTGAATATTAGAAGCATTCGATTGATCATTTTATTTCTTTCCTAAATGAAATCAGTAGTGAAAATTCCATTTTCCAGCAAGATATCTTCCAGTGTAAGTTGGTCAGATCCTTTTTGCACTAGTCCCAAGAAAGAAATATTGAACATATGCACTGACCCCCACAATGAACACTAATCCAATAGGAAAGTGCTTCTCTGTATTTTATACTATTTTATTATTATTATTATTATTATTATTATTATTATTATTATTTCTTAAGCAAACTATAATCCTCCTAAATTAGACATTGACCAGGGGACTTTAGAAAATATTTTAAAAAATATTTATTTAATTTTAATTATTTATTAAGAACATTTATCTTTTATTTTTGTGCTTAAAATGAGGAGTGTTAAAAAAATTAAAACAGTTTTCGTATTATAAATAAATTAACGCATTAAATAAGGTACAAAAAAATACAGATAATTCCCAGAAGTCAAAATTCAAAATAATCCAACTATTTTTCAAAGGAAAATAAGAATAAATTATCTTTATTAAATTAATTATGCATGACTGTTTCCGGAGAGAAAATTAATTAACTTAATTAAAATATTTTCTTATCAGATTTGGCACGAGACTTTTCCGTGCAAAAGAAATTACTGATATCTAAATATAACATAATGGGAGAAAATGAGGACTATTTTCATTTACAATAAAATAATAATAATAATAATAATAATAATAATAATAACAATCATAATAATCATAATAAACGTTATGGTTCATTATTAAATCCAAAAAGAAATTGGAAATATTAGAAAGGTTAATTTGTTACATGAGATATCGTCTTATGCATTTGATTAAATAAACAAGGTTCTTTAAGAATTTTAATAGTGATATTTTAATATTATTTATTTTAATATATTAAGTATTAAATTAAATAATTAATTAATCAATTTTATGAAATCGAATTAAAAATATTCGTTTAGGAATAACTACTCATTTTTAATCAGTAGCATGTTATCGTAAACTACGAATCAGTTTTCTGAGTACAATTTAGAAATATTTAATTATATTTTAGTAATACTTATCCAAAGACAAAGCGCCATGATTGGCAGATTAACTTAAATTATAATACAAATTAGTATATAAACCAGCATAAATTAATTATTTGTTGGTTTTACAAATTATCGAAGATAATCAATTTTCATTGCAGTTCACCATGTGTAGCCTGGTACAGCAGTAGCAGAGGTAATTTGCTTGATGATTGAGTGTGATATTTCTGTTGTCTGTAATTAAAAGAGTTATACTAAATTTTTAAAAAATAAAGGTATACGTTGTTCGAGAGTTTTTCTTATAGCAAGCTCATTTAACATAGCCAATAGCAACCTTCTAGCAAGTTAAATGAGCTAGGAGTTGCACCATTTATCATTGATAATAATAATATTATTATTATTATTATCATTATTAGGTTCACCGAAAGCAAATAATGCAAAGAAATCAAATTTTTTTCAAATTCCTCATGTAAATCATAACTTTTAGTACTTCTTTTTACCGGAAGTTATCCTTTTTAAAATATTTTAAGAACTTTACGCGAAACACAATATCTGTTATATAATTCAATAAGTGTGAATCTAATAGTTCGAGATGGCAAGACATCCAAGTTTATTTACAGGTCGAGATATCTCTTATTGAAAATTGTACAAGATTCTTGTACATTTGTTATCCAATTTTTTGGTATAATATTTTTATAAAGAATAACAATGACATATGTTTCTTCAAGGTAGGAAAAAAGTTTTCATGGGTTTTGAAAATTCGCCCATTTTTTTTATTGTTGTGAAACATTTTTTTGTGGCTGTCTTTTCTGTTTTGGGTCCTTAATGATCAATTTTCGCCTTTTCATTTGACAAATATTCTTAAGTTATATTATCAATATAAACAAATTTCGCACAAAACGAATAAATAAACAACGATGCTAAAATTAAGACAAAGAAAAATATATAATTAATTTTCAAATCTTTTTACAAAGCGAAATATATATATGCAATATCAAAAGCGCAATACGTTTTTAGACAACCTAATAATAACCTTTCTATTAAGAATTCATTGGATGAAGCAGAGTCTTTAATGTATCTAATTCAACAATTCGTCTAATCTTGATTTTTCTTTTAAAATTTTTACAGTACCATAATAAAATATATTTTTGACTGGCTGCAATATTACCTACACGGTGCTTGAGATAAATGCAGAATATTTTCAAAATTATATTAATATTTGTTTAATCATTATAATTAGTTTTGTTTAAGTAAGCTAATTTATCAATAAAGTAGATTAATCAATTTCGAATAATTTAATATTAGCTATGAGTTCAGAATATGAGCGAATAGCAATAGTGTTGAAATCACTTCGGGCCGAAAGAAAGCCAAAAGAAATAAACTATTGATTTGACTGCAACGAGTCTCAAGTTTATAAGTTCAAAAAAAGATACCGAAGCAAAGGACACATATACACTCAATGCCCAAAGAAAATGTCATAATAAACAACTTAACTCAAAATTCAAAACACAACCAAGGCCATACAGGATGCCATTATGGAGATAATGCCTAGATTCGACAGAAAAGGTCAAGTAAATATGCAGTGCATTCCGCTCTCGAGTCGAGGCAATTTCATTCAGTTACGTGCCAAATTTTTTTGAATTAAATTGTTAGTTTTGTTTATTTACAATTTTTATTTAAGATTATAATTTTTCCGGATTTATTTCGACGGCCATGATAATAAAACTAATAAAAATATTTTTATATTCTTATATGATTTTAATAAAGGATATTTGCTGATTTTTGATTGGTTAAATTTTCTTTTCATTGTATTACTTTTACTCGTAATAAAAATAATTTAATAAATAATAATTTTATTTAATAAATAATATATATATATTTATTTATATTTAAATTTAAAGGTTTTTCACTTAAAAGTTAATTAGTCAAATTAATTTGGTTGATCTGGAAACTACCTTTCTGCGTTTTAATATGTTAAACTACAAAAAGGAAAAATTATAATATAAAAACACCAAACGAAAGATTTCTTTAATGATATAACACCTTTCAAGGGTAAACATGAGATAATTAAACACAAAACTTTACAACTGAATACGTAATGCTATACATCAATAGGTGGGACTTGAGAAACCACCGCTAGTCCTTAAACAAAATTTTAGTTTCAGAATTCGATATCATTGTCGAAGAAACGGTATTCAAATTCGATTGTCCCCGACATCTTGAGCCACAAGTACCGACTTTCAACTGAAGACCCATGTTGCTATTAGTCCTGGTTCTGTACTTGTTATAGCTGCGATGTATAGCCAAACGAACCTTAAGTGAGACGTAAAACGATTAATAATAATAAAACTTTCTTTGAAACCATTTAAGTATATGATTAAAGTTCTCTTCAATAATTAGATTGTTTGGGATAGGTTTTTTTTTACTAGTAAGCTGTTCTTACTTAATTAAAACATAAGGTTACGAAGAAATCAAAACCATTCCGAGCTAAAGTCAAGAAAGTCCGATAGTCAATCAACTAGCTACCCTCCATCAATATCTATAACGCGTTGTCATTTATGTATTAATTTTTTCTATTGTATCCTGAAAGAATGTTATTCAAAAAAGGATTCCTAATGTTCACTACAAAGTATCTTATTGACAATCGAATAGATATTTCACCACAGAAGCAACACAGGAGATATTTTGAATTCATACAACATAATGTACCACAAAAGTTTCTCATCCATGGCCTTCTTAAAAACAATGATTAAATTATTTAAACAATCACCAAAACCAATAATATATATTGTCCTTTTCAAGGTCGTACTGTTAATAAATGAAATTGATGAGTTTAAACAAAAAGAATACTTCAGCTTTTGAAAACAACATTAATTTCCTAACAGCCAAACATCAGCGGGTCTTTATTTTTTCGAATACATTGATTGAGACATTCCCTTCTAAACGAGGCTAATGATTATGGGGCATCAGATATTGACATAATAAATAGTCAATTTCCTTTATGTTAACATCGCTAATAATCCTTCAATTTCACTTTAGGAAATTTATTGGATAATGCTGGCAAAATGGAAATTGGCTGCCATTATCATAATTTAATTTGGGAAAATTTCGAAGTCATTTCTTTCTGCAATTCAATTATAATTTCCGAATCCCCAACCCAGACTTATTAAGGATTCCATCCCAGAGAGGGTGCGGTTCTCAATTGTCCACCAGGTCCTCTCCATTGCGGAAAAAGTCTCTTAGTTCGTCGCGGGCTTAATAATATTTTATCAGAAACCTTTTCCTTGAAAGAAATTTGATTTTGTTTTCTTGTTTTAATTTTTCATGAAAATTTATTTTAAAATTTTTATATTTAATTTTTTTTAATAATATTATTTAATTCTAAACATTGTTTATTATTAATATTTTATTGATTATCAAAATAACACCACAGATTATATTTAAATTCAATAAACGAATTTAGCCAATCAAATTAATTTAAAATATATCATTTGAAAAAAAGCAATTTTATTGTTTGAATGAAGTCAAGTGATTTCAAAACTGGGATTATAAATTATAATAAATTCCCAAATGGTCTCAAATTATCAACTGATTTTTTTCGCCGAAAGACTGTTATTTCCAGGTGATTTATTTTTTGTTTTGCTAGACTATCTAGACAATGGGAAAATCAATAGATCCTGTCATCATTAAATTAAAGAACACATCGGGTGATAATAACATAAAATATGAAATAACATAAAAGATAACGAATTTTTTAAATAATTTAAATAAATTTATTTTATTAAAAATTAAATTAAAAAAAATTGATTATTTTTTTAAAAAAAAATAATTTTGCTGAAATTTATTTTGTCTTAGAAAATTCTTTTTTTAAAAAAATCAGAAACACGAAAGACAATTTTCGATAATAAAAAAGAATTAACAACTAAGTTTTTCAAAATATTAATTTTATATAATTATTGATTTATTAATGTCGCCGGTTGTCAATAAAACAATAAAAACGATACATAATTATCAATTGTATATTGTGCTCCATTCATTACTTGCTCCCAACGACCAGGACGTTTTTGTATTGGTCGTTTGATATAATCCAGAGAATTTGATGAAAAAAATTCCTGGAGACAATTTTGAAAGTGTACTCCATCTCCAAAGGAAATAATTTAAGAAAGCATTAGTCAACGGTTGATTTCTGCTTTCTCCATTCTGTGAATTAGGGAGCATGCTTATTCCCTTACTGTAGAATTCTGGTGATTTTGACTGAATAAAATCGGTTACTGCAGTTTTGAGCAGCTCTTCATGATTAAATTTTTCTGCCAGCAAGAAAACTTTGTAAGAAATGAAATAAACGGTAATCGAAAGAGGCAATATCAGGAGATAATTTAGTTGAGGCAGAACTACCCATCTTAACTTGCGTAATTTTTCTTCTGTGATCCTTGTACAGTGGGGACGTGTGTTGACGTAGTGAACATTCACATCCTTTTGATTGACTAGAGCTGTTCGTTATTTCAAACTTCACTTAGCCTTTCCATTTGAGAACAATATATCAAAAACTTTTTGTGTGCAATCTGGCTTAAATGTGATCTGCAATGTGTCACCTTTTTCAACCATTGAGATGATCTCTTCCGATTAAGGACAAACACTCATTTTTCGTCACCAGTAACAATTTGACCCAAAAATTGAAAATAGTTTTAAAATGATAAAAGTGACTTTCAATTTTTGATTCTCTGATTGCAATTGATTTCTGATAATTTGTGAGGAATTCATTTTCTTAATTTTTGAATCTTTCTCATTTATGTCAATTGATTGGGTTCAAGTGCATCCTGGTCACAACTGAATACACGCCATTGTCTACTTGTTATATTTTTACTGGTGTTTTTTGTCATCAACTTCCCTTTAGTCAATGGCGATACAGATATTCTTTTCAGCTTCTGTTGCTTTTCTTCTTAACTAAAATTCATAAGGTATACAGCGTCTTTCATCCAAAATTTTAAAATTTAAATCAAACTGAATAAAATAAATCAATACAAGAAATCTTTATTTAATAAAAAATCATAATTGTCAACCCTTACTGTATCTTTAACTTGTTTAGAGGTCAGGGTAATAAATTCTGACACAGATTTTAAAAGTATAGGAAGATTAAAACGATATTAATTATTATTAGACCTGACAAAATAATATAAAATATTAAAAATTATATAAAAATAATTGCATAAAAATAATATTATAAAAAATATAAAATGGCGGAAAATTGAAAAATAAAACAGGGATTGTTTTAATCAGATATTCTCGTTTAAAAGACTTTTTTGATTATATTTTTCAATCGTTGTTAATTTATTCAAGACATTTTTATTACATATTCACCAATAAAATAAATGTAAAAAGACAAAATCAGGGAAATTTAATTTCCGAAAGTTTCTTCTCAGATAAAAAAAATCAATATCGATATTGTCAATGTGAAGATTTAATACAACTCATTTTGTAATCGTTTCGGATTAAAACAAAATTTACTACAAGATTTCCATCCCTGTTTTCTCCAAGGCAAAATAAAGTAAAACGCCTCCGAAGAAATGTTTAGTATTAAAATACAAAACCCAGTGCTTTTTAGGATAAGCTTTGGTAATTTAAAATAAGTTAAATTAAACTAAATTGAATAAAAAGAAAAATATAAAAAAAGTTTCACAAAATAAAATAAAACAAAAATAATTTACCGGAGCAACATCCTCAAATATTCTAAAATATTTCATTTCATCAAAAAAATTAAATAATAATACAAAGACTTTGCTTAATACGATATTGACGGGACATCCAAAAATTATCGTAATCGATATAACTTATTAAAAGAAGTTTACTTGATATGATTGGGTAATAAATATTGTGTAATTTTAAATAAAAAAAAGAATATTGATTCTAAAATATTAATTAAAAATACATATCATTTTATTTATTTTAAAGAAGTCCGGTATGGATAACTGTTTACATCATTGTGGTTTATTTAAGATGCCATCTTCAATTACAAAGTTAATTCCATTTCAGCACTAAGATTTTTTTCCTAAAGGTAAGTGAAAAGGGTTATTAAGTGAATGTAAATAACATAATATAACCCGTCTTCAGCGCTGATATACTGTTACACTTCGCCAGTTAAATAGTTTCAGCAAAAGAATCATCTTCGTTTGTCACAGATATCTGTGTCTGTTTAGTATCAAGGTGATAGGTTGTTCTTTATCACATTCATAAAAATGATCAAAATCTTCTCTTTTCATAATCTCATCAATATTATCATTTAATAAAATGTTTTCATCAATTAGCATTTGTTAAAATCAGCAAAGTAAACCTTTCTTTAGAATTTTTATAACCAGCTAGTGGATCCAATTTTTGAAAATTTAATGTCCATTGGATAATGTCTTATATCATATTGCGGTCTCATCAGCTTTATATATATATTTCTAGAATCATATCCGGTAACAATGTAATAATCAGCTCAGAAATGTCAGCGCTTGCATTTTCTGCTATAATATTGTACAGTTTATTCCACTTTTCAATCCATGGTACATCTGGTTTATAACTCAAATTCATTTGAAAATAACTTTTTCCACGACCAGATACCATGCAATTTTGATCACATCGCTCTTTAAACCACATAAACAGAGCATTATCCAGTTCAAAAGCGGTACAATTTCGACATCGCATGACTGTATCTTTCTCATTGCGAAAAAACATTTCGTGAATATTGATGTCATTGCATTTGATGGTTGCCACAGTAGATTGAGAACATTTATATTTTTTATATTTTTAGTATTTATTTTTAGAAATTTTGGATTTCTGTGGAAATTTACACAAAATAAATATAAATATTGATTTAAGCGATTTTGAAAAATTTAATAAGATTTAATTTCAAACGTAATCGTAAACGATTTATCGTATTATGCGATATTGTATTGAGCGATGGTTTTATATATCAACATTATATATGTATATTAAAAAGGCTCCGATTATATATATCCAGTATTATCCAGAAAATCGTATTAATCGGTATCGTATTAACCGACGTCCACTGGAATAAATATTGATTAATTGTTTTAATCGATTCAGACTATTTTTATTTCGTTTTAATTTATCAAAAAGATGTTTTGGAATTAGTTTTAATTTTTTTCAGACATCTTTTTCAAATGAAAAAAATGTATAAAATGATGATGAATTATTAAAATGAACAAAATGGGACTCACATCTTTATTTATCAGACAGAAAACGATAGATACCATCAGACCCTGGTAGGCAGGAAGGAGGGCCTGCAAAACACTCAAAACTGTGAATGCAGTGGAGCCGTATTGAACCTTGATCATTTGCACAAAGTTAACTACGCCCAGCAGAGGTATAAGCAAAACGGCGGCCTTAATCGCAGTCCTAAATCAATAATGATATTATTTTTTAACCTTTGCACCATTTATCTCTATTTTTTTATTTAATTGTGCTCAAACTGTTATTAAAATTTGTATGTTCAATATTTAATTATTGGGTTACCAAAAAAGTTCTTTCTGTTTTCCCCTAGTCATATTTCCTATTAAAATTTTAGGCGGACATTTTTAATCCGCTGTTTATTTGTTTAATTAACACATTAGTGAACATTCGCAATTTAACAGTACCAGTAAAGTTTCAGACTATTTACAAGATTTTGTAAGAACAATAACTTTTAGTCTTGAAAAAAGTATGAGATTAAAGATGAAAGAAAAATCTGGCCGGTATTGATTGGTAAAGGGCGGCCGGGAATTAACACAGAAGCTGATCAATTCAAAATTCCATGCAATAAAATAAAATGTAATTAATGATATTAGTGACAATAATTTTAATTAGAATTTGTTTTATTTAAATTAAAAGGACTGACTTTTTAATTATATATTGTTTATTTGAACTAAATATTAATTTTTAATTATATAAAGAAAATATTGATTTTAAATTATTTAATTTAAATAGGGATTTTTTAATAATTTAATTTAAATATTGATTTATAATTATATAAATAAAATATTGATTATCAATTATATATATAAAATATTGATTATCAATTATTTAATTTGAATAATGATTTTTAGATATTTAAATTAAATATTGATTTTTAATTATTTTAATTAAATTTTTATTTTTAATTATTTAGGTTAAATCGCGATGTTTAATTATTTTTTTTCAAATTATCATTTTAAGTTGAAAAAAATAAATGTTTCCATAGAACTCTTAAAATATATAAAATATAAAAAATTAAATTTCCTTTCATTATTATTTATTTATTTATTTATATATTACTAATTATTGATATAAAATAAATAAAAAGTGTTCTAAGCATGTGAAAATTTTGTCACCATAAAAAATAAAATTATTATCATGGATTATTATTAATTATTATATCTGAATTATTTGCAAAAAGAAAAATTTGAAATTTCTTCCCAGAGATGGTTTGATTTTTTTTAATTAATAATGAGCGAAAATTCGACCCAGGGCGTTGTGAATACTCTGTGAAATGATCAAGTCGGTATTGAATAAAAAAAATTAATTCAATTATTTTTCTTTAAAAAAATTACACTGAAAAGAATCGGAGGATCATGGGTATTGTCGGACTTTGAATGAGTATTTTTAAATCCAATTATTAAAACAAAATAAACTAATCCCAAAACGAAGTCAATTTGCCTGTCAACCCTTTGGATGAGTCTTAATCGATCCGTTCAACCCTTTGTTGGAGGTAACGAGTTTGCAATTAAAGAAACATTAAAACTAACTTCGCTTGACAGATATCCGACGAATTGTTCGCTCTCAACTTCAGAACCAGAACCCTGATAACGTTGATGAGGAAACTGATATTTATCTAAAATACATATATTATAATTATTATTTATATTTTATTTTTAATATTTTAATAATTATAATTGTTGAACAGTCCTAGACAAAATAAATTGGCCACGGACATGTCAATTTACACAGGTAACATGTCCGTTGATAAAAAGGGTAAGTACCAGGGACTGGTGGATACTTTATACCCCCTTGCATTTCCCTAATCTATCTTCATCTATATGCTGTGTTCATAACTAAAGATCAGTGCAACAGGCTTTAGAAATGATTAAAGTTTGATCCTTGAGTCTGGTTCTGCTGATCAATATCTCTGAACTTATATTGGAAAAGTAATGTTTAAAAATATTTACACATCCGAGCGTTATGACGATCGGGGACGGCGTAGAGTTTTAAGGAACAATTATACAATTGATAAAGCTCGGGTGCCAAGTGAGCCTTGTGTCTAATCGGCCACCAGATAGTTCACTGAAGAACCTGAGTCAAGCAGATCGGTGAGATATACTTTTTGTCATTTTATAATTGAGGTACATTTATAATAAACAATAGCATCGATATTTTTCAATTAATTGATTGTTTTAATCGATTATCAATATTACTAATTGTGAATGGTGCAATGTCTGCTGAAGTGACGAGACTTTAACAAAACATTTGGTTAACCTTGATATTTCTTTATGATTGGTTGTTTTGATTGAATGAAGGTTTTGGACTTACATGTTATATTACTTAACGGAACAGTGTTGGGTAATACAACTAAAAGATTTACGAACCAGATCTTTGGGGAGATTGGTTAATCTAAAGTTTAACTTGGACTAACAATTGTCAATAAAATGTGATTTCAAGAAAAATTTCAATAATTTCGATTTTTGCTCTATGAAATACAAAAAATAAAATATTGACACATTCTCCACGAAATTCGGCCCTGGGGAATTAATTAAAACCATGTCCTCTCTGCTATCCAATATCAGGCTTCGAGAGAGATCTCATTTGGCAACGAGACCGTGGCAAATTGCAAATTCTCGAACAGGATTTTAATGAGAATTTCGTGTAAATGGGGAAAATACAGAACGGATTAATTTATTGGGGAAATGTCATCGCATCATTCGAGATATCTGATCCATATTAATACAGCTACAGTTTTGACAAAATATTTTATATCTAATGCTATCAGAACCATCCACGAAACGGTATTTGATGAAACTTTATACCACTAATATGTTAAAAAATAATGTTTCATATTAATACAAATAAATAATAATGAAAATGACAATAATAATAATAATGATATTAATAATGAAAATAATAATAAATAATGATAATAATAGAGACAATAATAAGTTATTTTTAAAAAATAATAATAAAAGTTGCAAACAATCAATGTTATATTTTAAATGAATATGTTTTACAAAATTTCTAAAACAACAACATGCTTTTATTTATTAAAGTGATTTCCATGATAATTAATGACCAATAATCATTAAAATGACCAATAATCATTAAAATGACCAATAATCATTAAAATGACCAATAATCATTAAAATGACCAATAATCATCTTTAATATAGTAACAAAATACCTCTCGAAAAAAATCGTCATTTTTAGGACCAAATAATTGTCTTAATGTACTTTTAATACTTTGCACAACCCTAAGTGATTTTTCATTCAAGTAATGTTGAAGCGTTTGGAACAGGTGAAAATTTGCTAGAACAATGTCTGGGTTGTCTATTAGATGTGGTAAGACATCTTACCAAAGTGTCACAAAATTGTGTTTGGTTTTCATTGGTACATGAGGTCTGGAGTTATTGCGGTACAGAAAAACCATTTTATGTTACATCATATTTTTCAGTTGTGCAGAACAAATAATTTATTTGACCTATGCGCAACAGTTCTATCTTATCAAAGTAATACACGATAAACTGGATTTCATATATCCATTGCATGTATACAACATTAGTTTTTTCACATTAATATTGAGTTTGTAACGATTACGACCAATAAGATGATAATGAATCAATTTAGGCCAATTCTAATTATGTTCTAGGGTTTCTTGATGTAATTCTCAAATCTGTTTTTGATATATTTTTTCAGCTTTTTCTCTTTTGAAGTTTCGAGAGAATTTTGTTTAAGTATAATCTACGAAATTTCATCATATGGATCACATATGAAGTCGTCAAATTCGTCTGCATTACGTCCAGACGGCTCAGGTATCTTGGTGTTACATTACTTTATTGATTTTCGAAAATCATAAACTAAAGTGCCTTACGATACATATTCGCCATCGCTTTTACATTCGAAAAATAGAAACTTGTAAAGCACAAATAAATTTGACAAAAATAATAATTCAAATAATGCGCTGTTTAAGTAATGCATACAAACAAATAAAATTTAATAAATAAAAAAGTATTGAATTTTGTTTAAAAATTTGATAATATTTTAAATAAAAACAAATTGAATTATTTATTATTTTATAAAATAATTATGAACAAAACTTGGCTAACCCCGACACAGAACAGCCTCCCTGATGCCAAGATCCAGTATAAATGAATGTAGTGAATTACCTCCCATTTCCTGAAAAGTAACCCAGTTTTATTTCGATATTTCATTAAAATTTGAAAAATTTTATTTTAGTTTTTTTCTTCTTTTGAAAATTTTTTTTATAATTTTAAAATTAATTGAAAAAAATTATTAAATTTTTAAAAAAATATCATATTTTTAAATGATTTAAATTAATATATTTTTATAATCATTTTTTTGTTTTATAATTATTTATTATATTTTATAATTATTTATTATATTTTATAATTATTTATTGTATTTTATAATTATTTATTATATTTTATAATTATTTATTATATTTTATAATTATTTATTATATTTTATAATTATTTATTTTATTTCATTTTGCAACTATTTAATTTATTTTTATAATTTATTATAATTACTTGAGTCGTTTATTAATTCTATATTAATTTGTTTAAATTCATTAAATTAATATTATCATCTGATTTCGTGCTTTGGTGATAGTACTGGTACGAGTTTTAAATGTTGCGCGAATCCTTATTTTCCTTAACCATTTTGAAATCTCCTCAAATGTTTCAAGAACATTGCACCTTCTACGGGGATATTTGATTAGGAACCAGTTCAATCACATTAGGAACGTTTCGTTGTGATATTAGATAGATAAACGCAGCAGAATATTTGACAGAATTCCACAATTTGTTCTTCAGCCTTCTTGAATAATTGAGGGAGTACAATGAAAATTATATATCATCCTGGAAAAAGGTTTTCACATGTTTTAGAAATGATAAGGTTTATTACTAAGATATATTAGAACAGTCCAGTAAACAACGAGTATCTCAGAAAGAATTCATGTAACCAGACGCTTGCTAAAAATATCTATAGTTTGCATCCTATGGTAATACAAGAACCATTATTATGTCCTTAAGGTCAGACAATGAAGAAGGCTTATCCTTATACAATTAGATTCCACTCAAGAACATTCTATTGAAAGAAATATGACTAAAAATGCATCAGCCGATTTGAGTCGCGTCTTTTAATACAGAACTTAAAAAATTCTGTACCTAGCCAATTTCTGACAATCATTAATGGACCGGTGGGTTTTGACGTTTAAATACCATTTGTGATACAACATTACCATTAAGAGTATTTAAACATACTTTAGAATTTTTTAAATTTGTGTAAGGTGTAAATTTTTTTATATTTAAAAAATCTTTAACCTAAGTCTCACTTAAAAAAAAAGAAGAAAATCATAAAACAAGCGCAATGTCCTTCAAAAAAGAATGAACCAAAATGATTAAAAATATTTAATTTTTATTATTTATTTATTGGATAAATTTGGATAATTAATTTTTTAAAATTATTTTATACGTAAAAATAAATATTTTTTGAAAATTTTATTAAAATATTTTAATTTTTTTTTCAAAGAAATTTAAAAAGATTTAAGTTTATATATATATATTTATTTTATTAAAAAATAAAAATAAATGTTAAATTATTAGAAATATTTATTTTGTTTATCAAAATAATAATGATAATAATAATAATAATAATTTAAGTTTAATAACAGAATTTAATTATCCTTTGTAAAATAAATTAATTTGAGTAATTTTATTTATTTTTCTTGAAATAAATTTATAATTATCATTTTGAGAAGTATTTTCTACAGTAAATTACTGAAAGACTGAATAACATAAATATAAATAACATATTATTATTTTCTACGATTATTTTGTATTGTAATTTCTTTTGATTTTTTTCTGTAACAATTTTTGATTTTTTTCCCATTTTCTCTGTTTAATTATTTTCGAAAAATTCTATCGTAAATGTATAATACAGTACCTGGGCATAGAAATAGACTCAATTATTAATTTACAAACAATGATTTTTCATTGAAAGCAAAAGGTAATGCTGGCGATGATAAAGAAGAAACTAGCTTCACTGAAATACAAACACTACAGACATACTTTTGCCAAAAGTAAATAAAAATTAATTTCTACAAAACGGTTTTCGTTAAATCGGTTTAATTTCTTAAGAAAAAATTTAAGAAAACGATATTTTTTGTTTGTGTCTATTTTAATGGTCAGGTACTGTAAATTAGATATTTTTTAATAATATAAGGGTTGTCCATAAAGTTCGCATACCATTATATTTCTTTGATATTTTAACGATTGTCGAACATTAATCAATCTTAATTAAATTTAAATATATAGTCAACGTCAAATTAATTAGACACTATATTTTATTTTTAAAAATATGATAAATAATTCCTTAATGCTAAG
>JBBMKC010034071.1:0-18283 GCA_037834085.1 Bipalium vagum | reverse complement strand
ATTATTATTATTATTATTATTATTATTATTATTATTTATTTTATTTTATTTTATTTTTTATTTTTATTTTATTATTATTATTATTATTTATTATGATTATTATGATTATTATTTATTATTATTATTATTATTATTTATTATTATTATGATTATTGTTATTATTATCAATATATAGTACTATATTTACGTTCGCTTGCTATTCTATAGAACAACTTGCAAACTCTGAATAAAACCTGTACTTTAAATTATCGAAATGAATAAAATTTTTTCTTCCTGGTTTTAATTCATTATTGGTATAGTTTCAATTATTGTCATAACATTCTCTAAACAATTCTGAATATACCAAGTCTTCCATTTTTTCATGTACATCTTACTATTATCATAATAATAATTATTATTTATTATCTCTTTTAAATTTAATAATAGTATAAGAAAATTCATTGTTTGCACTTCCTTACTTCACAGCACAATTATTTATTGTTGAATATTGAGAGTTTTGGAATTCTGGTTTATTTTGAAGTACGGTATTTAATTTTTAATTATTAAAATAAAATATTAAATAATCTTTTGGAAGACCTGTTTTATTTTTATAATTTGTTTTAATGAAAACAATTATGAAGGAGATAATAATAAAAGAAATAAGTAAGAAAAGAGGATTGTGAAAAATCCAAACTTGTTTCCAATGCAGTCTTAGTTATCACTGTTATGCCGAAAAATATTTACCCAAAATCCAAAGAAATCACAGATGATAATCCGTTATGAAAAATAAAATTATAAGTTTCATGAAAATTTTTCTAAATTTTTGACTAATTAAAATTAAGATATTAAAAATGTTTAAATTAATATAATTAATAAAAGTTACAAACTTTAATTTGAAACAAATTTGAAAATGATACATGAAATGTTTTAGATATTAAAGTGATTGTCGAATAATTTCCTCAAGCAAAAGAGGAACCTCTTATTGATGAGAATTGATGGAGATATGCAGCTGCTCTTGCCTAAACTAATTATTTACTTTTGTCAGCAACAAAGACTACATATGATTGGATGGAAAACAAGTCTGGAAGCTTCTAGTTTATAAGGAATGCGTAGAGTTGCCTAAGTCAGAAAAAGTCAATTATTGGATTATTAAATTGTGGTTATATAAAAAGTCAATTGCTGAATTATTAAAAACGAATTGCTGATGTATTAAAGTGCACCAAACATTAGATTTCCGATGTTATTCTAAAGAAGTGAGTATATGATTTGAGCGGATTTCATGTCCGGGTTCCGGTGAGTTCGGATTTTTCGTTGGTCTTGAAAATTTAAAGATTTGTCTATTCGGAGACCGGTATTATTTTCCTTTATCTTTTTTTATTATTTATTCTAATATTTAATTTTGTTGATAATTTTTATTTTATCTTGGAATAGTTCCAATCGATTTATTTTTAATTTAGTTATAACTGTTGTTCATATTATTTTTTTTAGTTTTTCATTTTGAGGTTTAGTGTCAGCAACTGATCAAGGCGCGTGGATGGACAGCAGTTTGCGTTACCTTAGTTGACTGCTGGTGTAAAGTGATTGCGATTCAATAAGGCGTTAATTATTAGTCATCAGGCGTGTTCTGATTTAAAATTTACATTTTCGTGATTTTATGTTAGCGTTTAATAAATTTAGAGATTTTTTTATTTGTTATTTTATTTCACTGTTAGGTTATGTAATAAAAGATTTTGGAGTCAGATTAAACGGAGCTGGTTAAAATTAAAATATAAACAATGTGCATGGTTGACTATTTTTAATATTTCTTTTAAATAAAAATTTTTTAATTATTCAATAAATAAACTTTTAAGATTTCCTTAAATTTGAAAAGTCTTGATATAAAAATTATTCACTAGATTTTGAAAATATTTACTACTTCGATACTTGAAAATCGTGAAATTACACGATCAGAAAATTGTGAAATGTAGATATCATTTTCCCTCCGAGATCTTGTGATCTAACTCCATTGGGTTTCTTTTTGTGGGTTTCCTATATATTAAGATTTACCAAAACATCCCAAAAATGAGCTAAAGGACAATATTCACAAACCAAATCATGAAATAATTTCAAAAACATGTCGAAATGTAATTACAATTTTTGATTGTCGGGTTAATACATGCAGACAAAGTCGTGGTGGACATTTAAATGATAGTTTATTTCATATATGTAATTGTACTTGTTCATATTTCTTATAAAATAATATAACTTCAAAAACCCCAAACACATTTCTGTTTTACTCAGAAGAAACATACAGACTGTCAGATGATTCTTTACATTGTATTGGTATAAAAAATTGAATTGGGATTTTTAAAGATCTAATAAAAGATAATAAGATTTATTTTGAGAAACATTTAATTCAAATTCCATGAGCATAAATTTTATGTGAGAATTTATGAACTAATTAATTAAACTGTCATCTGAATCGATCCTGATTGGAACGTAAGAATTGATTTCCTTCACTAATATCCTTATAGTACAGCATGAATAAACTTAAATTTAATGAAAATAATAATTAATTATACTGAAAGTTTCAGGTCATCTTACATTATGTTGTCTCGTAAAAATATCGTTATTAAAACTTAAATGAAACAAATCTTTTGTGAATGAAGAGATTTGATATAGTTTATTACTGTTTAAAATTCTCTTAACCATTCAAATATAATAGTGAGAAATATTTTTAGATCAAGTTTTTTAATAATCCATTTTTAGCGTCAAATATGACAGTAAAGATATGAGATTTTTAGTAACTTTATATTATTGGAAAAAAATGTCCACCTCAAAAGCTTACCAGATAAATTCCCAGATAAAAAAAACAAGAGAACAGCCATGTGGTGACTTGCAAAATTTAAATCGGATGACAACAGCCTCCAACGGCAACCCAATCAATGAAGGATATAAATGTTTGATGAAGATGTGTTAAAAGAATCTGTCGAATCCAATCTGCTTCAATCAATTCGTCAATTAACCGTTGTAGCTAACTCTTCAGTCCACCATTCAACGACATTTTTATTTTATTTGGAAAAATAAAAAACTCCTCGGACAGCCATGCAAATAAACGGCTTAAAATTTGTAAGTCAATTTTGAAAAACCTAATGGATGACTGTTTTTTAAAAGGATTGTGACTATGGATAAAAAGTTGGATTTTATTAATTTAATACTAATCTAACCAGAATATATCAATGGTAATATACAAATATCAGCCCTATTTATGTTCTAAAGTACAGCGATTTGGAAAAGGTCACTTCCCGTTTTATAGAACTCAGATGGAATCATTTTCTTTTAACTTCTACCCTGTGAAAGTAATTTAAACTCGGACATTTATTGAGCATAATTGGAAATATTACATGAAATTATAACAAAATATACTTTTTTAATCAATCATGGGAAACTATAAACTCTTTTGATGGAATTGAACTTTCACAGGACTTTTTAAATCTGAGGATCATTAAGCAGAAGAGAGAATGGATTCTATTCACTTCTCTCGTTTGATTATTAAATTACAAATGAAAAGGCATTACAATTTTAATTTTTTCATTTGATTACATACATTAACCTTCATACATGTTGCGTTCTTATCAGTTCCATATTTCATGTATAAGAAATTTAAGAAATATATAAAATAATAATACTTTAAATCATCAAACTTTATATATCGGACTTATTTCAATATTTAAACAAATGATAAATTGTTACTTACATAAAATTACACATTTTAAACATCGAATATAACTATTAAATTTCGAAAATAAAGGTTAAACCTTATTTGGATTGTAAAATTTCTTTATAAGATTTTTTTCATCACGAACTTTTGCATCACCTTAGTAAAATAGCGATTCCTCATTCTTATCCATGTACAGGATTGCAGTTTAACAGAATTCACATTTTAAGAAAGATTTGGAGAATCTTTGCCTCCCAGAAAATTTCAGTCTAAAGTCGTTTAGTTTTTTCCATAGTTTATATTTTAGAAACATTTTAAAAATTTTTCTTTTAAAAAGAGGATTAGAAAAAAAAATATACACATGACATTATAAGGTGAATAAATTATTGATATTGTTTTCAACCCATTTATTTACTTGATAAATGTTTTGCTATTTTCTTTAATTATTTTCTAAACTCCAGTAAAGCACAAAAGCTAAAAAACATTATTTTTCACTGGTTTTTGCTGTTATTAGACACAGAGATATTTAAGAACACTGGATAATGTGGTCCTTGAATTGATCTCTCACAGTTTTCCGTAAGAAGATGAAGTTAATGATTGTCATTTTCATTCTATCATCGTTTACTTTTCAACTATATCTTTCAATGATTACTTCCACAGCATATATCAACGGAGAACAAAGGTTAATAACAGATACATAATTTCTCAAAGTTGACATATTGACAGTATTTTCTTAAGCCAAACTGGGACATAGAAAGAGAATTGCATAAATTAATACTATGTTCTGATAGAATATCATTGATCTACGTTACCAATTGAAAAATCTGAGTCAATTCATACTCGTTCTAATCAGTAAAAAATGGAGAAATAATAACGATATTTTTCAGTTTTTCAGTTCAGACTTAATAGTTTTTCAAACGGAGAATCTTTAACATAGAGCTTCTCAAGATCGTATGAATGGTTCTCCGTAAACGTTCTTGATATTATCCGTTCATATTCAAATTTGTAAAAATCATTGCAAAATTAACCAAAATTTTATTTTATTTATTTAAATGATTATTAACGGTACATTCTTATCATTATTTGACTTTAGAATTGATAATTTAAATTCTGAACACAAGAACTGATTTTTGATAAATATATTATTTATAATTTTTTAATATTTTTTTATAAAATATAATTAAACTTTTCTGAAGGTTTTAGTAAATATTCACATTACGAAATTATTTCTTTTTCAAAAACTTTGAAAATTAGATTTTTTTATGTACCTTGGTAATTTTAATTAATAAACGTTTTATTAGTAACATTTAATAATTGTACTTCCATCGCACAATTTTGAACCAAGTAACCTATGCACGTGAGGTGGTTGACTTTGGGATATAATGTATACAGTGTTTTAACACCACATGTCATATATCTAATTGTATTAATTAATATTAAATAATATTATTATTTAATTACTTAATACAGAATTTATCATTTCATCTCATAATTTTTGACTCTCATTTCGTAATTTTGTACTTCAATCTCGTAATTAATTAGTATTTGCTTAGTTAAAACGATATAAAAAATTTTTAAAAAAGTAAGCGAATAATTATATTATAAAAAACACTAAACCGAATAAATTTAATAACTATCAATAATAGACAGCTTATTCATACATCTTAGAATAAATGTTATTATATTTCGATAGTCACATTCACAATCTGAACTAGTTATACTTTGTGAAGCATTACCGATAAGTTCGAGTAACTATTGTTCGACGGTTTGGCAGCCTATCGGATTAGGAAATGGAGAATGAGGCGGTAGAAACATTAACCTGAGCCTCTGATTATTAGAAAATATTTCGGGGATATCATAATGGTTGTGAAAAGGAACATTATCTAATATTATAACAGCCTGAGTAATATTGAGTGAATTAATTCTAGAATAAATTGAGCAAATCTAATTGATTTAAATGCAGTTGTTTATGTATATTTATATATTCCTTCTTTATTCATTGCACAGCATACGGAAATATTTCTAAACGTTAGTCCAGAAACATAATGCACAGCTGGTGAACTTATTGCAGATCTTCTTTTCTTGGTTTGCAGACTTATATTAAATCTTACTTCGTCCACAAAAAATATATTTGATTTATTTCTTGTAGATAATAGGTTTCAAAAGTCATTAGCATATGCAAAGGGATCTTCAAGTAATCGAGTATCGTTTCTAATTTCTGCTTATATCTTCCTTCAGTTTCATAAACTCTGATTATTGAATATGTAGTTTATTTTACACCAAGCATTGAAGAAATTTATTTTTTGCTGTCCATTAACCTAAGACTCTATCACTATTTTTCGGATATTATCAGGAACTGTCATAATGGAGACTTGGTTTAGAAAATTACATACTTATATTAAAAAAATTCTTTAATTTACACTGAAATAAAAATAATGAAATTGAATTACACAGTTGCAAAATGACATGAAAAAAAACGAAATTGATTTACATAATTACAAAATGAAGTGACAATTTTTTTCTTCTGCATGAGATGAAATAAATTAATTCTCCTTTTTCTGAAAGGACTCAGTCGAATGCGTGAGTTGAACCCATATAAAGGTCCCGGATTTTTCATTAAATTAATATAAAAGGAGAGAAGATGGGAAAAGTCTGTGATTGATGACTGCATCAAAGAGCTTTTTGCTTGAGACAGGAGAAATTGTTGAATGACAGGATCTCTACAAACCAATATTTAAAAGACTTGCAAAGCTGCTTTAGAATAGAACTAAGAAATAACGAACAAAATAAATTAATAGAGAATTAGAAATCTAATTAAGAATGACTTAAGAACTTAGTTGAAACTAAGTAAAAAAAAGATAGGATTAAAAGAGAATAAAAGTGAAGTGAAAATAAGCTTAAGTAAACTATGAACTATTTAATTTTTGTTGCAAGTTATTTGAGAAATAATTACTGAAGGAATTTGAAAAGATTTTTCAGGAAAAAATGACGAGAACTAACAGCCCCGAGCTGGTAAGAGTATAAAGTTTTTCAATTATCTTGAAAACTGAAAGTTGTCAAATAACAATTATTTGTGAAGCTTTATGAGCCATTAGAATTTTGGATTGCGTCACAGACATTTTATTGGTAACTTAATTTTTGTGATTATGGAACACAACTAATATTGGTTTAATTTGAATTCAGATAGAGAGCATAAAAGTTTGGTTAATATTGTCTAAATAATAATATATTTGTTTCACTTCAATGTCTGATAGATTAACTGCTCTACGTGTAACCTCTCTTCTAAGGTACGATATAACAATGTGTAACTGTATTACAGATCCATTATATCTTCATTCAATATTTTTCAGGTTTTGAGAGATTGTGTTTTCTAAAATTAACTCTGCTTCTAACTGGTATTAATGATCACCAATTATTAGATTGGATCTGGAAATATATGTTTTTATCAATTTTTTTCTAAATAGATCCCACAATCTGTAATTTGAGTACATTTGTCATGACATCCTGGCATTGATCTTGATAATTAATATATATACTATACTATGTATTCATTATCAAGATCAATGCCAAGATGTCATGACAAATTTATATATTATATATTAGGTAAAATAAAATATTTCAAAAATGTAGGTTTTATAGGTATTTTAAAAAGATTTGTGACTATTATCACAACCCAGTGATAATATCATTAATATTTTCTGTAATACCTTAAAAATCTAGCCTTAAGTCAAAAATTAACTGACTTCTCACTAATTTTACCAATTACGTGCTTTTATCACAAAATAATTCAAAACGGAAATCATTGTAAATTTTATTAATCAAGTCAATACACCAAAATAAAGAAATCACAAGTCAATAATTAAACTCAAATACACGTAATTCAAAATTCACAATTCTTAAAAATATAAATAGAGATTTACTCACTAAAATAATTGGCTATCTTGTAGTTCACGAATCAACTTGAATTATCAGGCGATATGTATTCTTCCGACTCCCCAAAAAGAAAAAATATAAGTATTTCCACTTCAAAAATTCAACATTTTCTTTTACATTCAGGTATCCTTTACAGTATTTTTCTTATATATTCTTGATTTTTCAGCCAGTCAATTAATACGGTCACAGGATGAAGAAATTTTTGGAAAATATTCCCCTAATATCAATATTTTTGCATATTCCCACTAAATTATTTTACATTTACAGAATTATCGTTCTTGTAGCAAAAAAAAACGAAATTTTAAAATATTTTACTACTAAAAAAGTATTTTATTCAATTACACTGATCAATGATGATTTTAGGCCAAGCATAAAAAATAGTAACTTTATAGATTGAAAGTGCTGATTTTGAATATGAAATTTGTTTTGCTGCAACACATCTAGATATTTTGAAATTTAACTTTTGCAATATCTTAAATTTACAATTTGACCATATTTTCGCATCATTTTAATATTGGTAATATTTCTATTTTTCAATATCCGTTACATTTTTTCATTACATTTAAAAATGCTTTGCTTATGTAAAAATAATGCAATTTTTTTTGTTACATATGTGTGATCTTTTATGGTAAAACGGCAGTGTAAGGAAATAACGCCTGCAGTTAAAGGTGTTACTATGGTTACTTTGGCTGCCCGATTGGAGATCAAGAAAGAAGTTGGGCTCCATGCCAGTACTGTAAGACATGTTCTAATCGATTGAGTGATTAGTCTCGCGGAAAACGAATCTCCATGCCATTTGCAGTTCCTATGATATGGCGTTAGCCACAAAATCATATCAATGATTGCTACTTTTGTTTAACGAAAGTACAAGGATATTCTGGAAATAATATAAAATATTAAATATCCAGATCTGAACTCGGCTATTAGAACGGCCCCTCATTCGATCGGACTCCAGATACCCTTACTGTCTCTTAAAGAACAGGTCTCTTCGTCAGATGAAAAATCCATAGGAAATGATTCCCACATCGATGTTGAACTAAGACCTTCAAGTGAGCATCACCTAATAAAAAAATCAGAACTTAATGACTTTGCTATGGATCTATCTATCTAAAGACAAATCGTAAATTTTAGCTTCAAGATTTGCAGTGGAGTTTTTTGGCAAATGAAGTCAAAGTTTCTTCACTCAGAGCTAGAAATAATCTCCTAACTGCCTTTTTAAAGAAAAAAACAAACTTTGTTTCGGTTCAAATATTGAATGTCTTTTTTCATATCTGAAAGCTAGTCATTATTCATCGGAGTGACGCCTTTTTATAGATTAATCAAAACGAATTTGAAATGTGTTTTATTACACAATGGTAACAGGAAACCCAGTATTCAATTGGTATATTCCGTTTATTTGAAAGACACATACGATAATAATCCATCAAATATCAATGGAATATATGTGGAGATTTGAAGGTTATTTGATTGCTTTTGGGATTGCAAAGTGGATTTACTAAGTACTAATCTTTCCTGTGCTTATGGGACCGTAGAGTTACTACAGAGCACTCTAATAAAAGGCAATGGCCTCCAAGTTGTTCAATTGAACCAGGATCTAAAAATTTTCGATACCTACCTTTGGTTAATGGTAGAAAGGTGTATCTCCCTGAACGTCATTTCAAATTAGGACTAGTGAAGAACTTTGTAAAAGCTCTAGGCAAGAACAACGCAGCATTTAAGTACTTGAGAATGAAGTTTCCTCAAATCAGTTATGCTAAAATAGCTGAAGGCATTTCTATAGGACCTCAAATAAAGAAGATGATGCATGATTCAGATTTTGCAAGAAGTGTGAACGAAATAGAATTAAGCGCTTGGAGAGCTTTATTAGTGCTTCAACTTTCATGGTAATTAAAAAGCTGAAAATTATAAACATTTGGTGGGAAATCTACTGGACACGTATTACACTCTTGTGTGCAGACTGTCCTTGAAAAGGAATTTTCTGCACTCATATTTCTTTGCTTGCAATGTTTTGGATGTCAGCGACTACCATGGTGAACGGTTTCACGAGGACATTTCTCATATGGAAAAGCGGTACCAAGACAAGTGGAATTCTTCAATGATGAAAGACTGCTGTTTGAGTAATCAGCGAGAAAGAGATGATTGAAATTACACAAGGCGATCCAAAAGGACTTCTTTCCAGTCAGATACTGAAGTTTATATTATTTATGTCTGCTTTTAATCATGTTACTTATTATCTACAATTATACATTTGTGGTTATGGTCTTCAAATTTTTTATTTTCATGAAAATACTAACAATGAATTATATCAAAATCTAGATGTTATATGAGAATTCCAATGACAGATTTGGAATCAGCATGAGAAAAATGTATAGGAAACCACAACGTTTTTTATTGCCCTAGAAAAGTTTTAAAATGTTCAGTGTTATTAGTGCTTATATATTCGACCTTAGTATTATCATTACACCTGGATTTTACTTGAACCATGGTGTTTTGGTTTATAAAGCCTTAACTCTAATAACTGAACTCGACCTCTTCCAAAAGAATGGCTTGCTTATATTCACTTTTCTATTAACTTCCTAATATATATTTTTTGTAAAATGAATGAAAGAACTTTCCAGGACTCAAAATCAGGTTGAATTCACTTTTATTAAATATAAGCATAACCGTTACCTTTACACCAAATGTATACTATTTATACTAAGTCAAAGATTATTCGGCTCATTTGTATTTTATCTTTATCTTTTTATCAATAATTTTAACAGAAAAAGATAACCACAGAAAAATTGACAAAGCTATGAAAAAAAAATTTTAAATAATTCACACAAAATGGCTTTCTATTTCTGTAAAACTCAATGCTCTCTCAGTTAAGTCTCTATTGCCGTTAAAGGTTCCAAACCCCACGCCTCTTCGTGACTTGCTAATGGCTGTATCTATAGGTAAACCTAACAGTATAACTTTAATTTCACAAAAAATTGTGATTTCTTTAGTTTTACTTATCCATATTATATCCGCAGTTTCATAATTACCGGAATTTTACTAATAATAATTAATTTATAATTATTTAACATAAACGAATTGAATGTACTAAATAAATCATGGACGGATTATTAAGCAATCCATTAAAATTATTGAAATCAGACCAATGCAATTAAATCAATAGAACTTCGTGATCTAAATTTTTAACACCAATTAAAAAATGATTAGCTATGTTAAAAAAAAACGTACTCTGGTTTGTATTTGTTTTAGAAGGAACCATTTCACAGTCGGAGATAAATTAATAAAAAATGAAACCTTTAATTTGAAAGCAGTATTTCAATCATTTAAACTATCGAAAAATATTACGAAGGTAAAATAAAATCAGTGATTGAGTCTTCACTTAAATGTGCTGTAAAAATAGCTTTTTGTAAATTTTTGAAGTTCTTGTTTGTTACAATATTAAGTTAGTTATCTCTAGTATTTAATTCACTACCCACAAATAAATTATATTTAAAATCACCAATAAATTGTAAATATTCGAATTATGGACTTATTGTATTGTTGAACCAAAGAAAAATTATTCATCTAGGATTTTGAGTAGTTAATTTAAACTTGATAAGCTTGCAGAATGCGATATTGATTGCAACCAATTGTTAAATCACAGTTCTTAAAATGTAAGTTTTATCAAGTTAATCAGCCCACGGAAATATAATGTTAAGGTAGGATTTACGAGTTATTTTTTTACGCAACAAATTTGAAATATTGATACTGGAAACATCACTTCATTTTAATCTAATAGAATAAACGTCAGTGGTAAATATTTTTAAACATCAATTGAATAATCTAAATATATAATTATAGAGTTACATATTTCTTAACCAATTATCCTTTTCATCTTTTTATTTTGGAATATACAACACAATGTATGCTACATGACTTTATTAAAAGTAAAACTATTTCCATTGAATTTGATATGAAAAGCAATTCGCAATTATAAAAAAGAAATCAATTTGAAAAGTATATATAAAATTTTTTGCTCTAGTCCATTGCAATATGACAAATAAAGAACATTTTTCGAAATTTCTTTTGCTATTTACAACGAAACTGACTTACGTAATTTTAAACCAAAGTCATTATCAGTGCTCGTCAATCGATAACTGCAATCCATAAAAAAAATATTATGTCATTTTTTCATGGACAACAATCAAAGATTTTATCACAAAAAGAACTCCATTACTAATATTTTAATAAAAAGTCAAAGAATTTATTCCACGAGTTTAAGCATAAATTAAAGAAATCTCTTTCATTGAAAAGCTCTGACAAAATAACAAATGAAAATTATTCAACCTACTCCACTCCATTCAGTGCTCCTTGAGGAGTGTTAAAGATATTAAAATCATGTAAATCATGATCAAAGACAATAAGAAAATCAATAATAATAATAATCAAATATCTATTCACCAATATAATTGAATAAATCAAAAATGGTATTTTTAAGAATTAATAACTTTGCCCGTGTCCTCTTTTCCCTTGTGGTGTGGTTTTCCGTAAGAGAATGGTAAATACCTGTACCGAATCATGTGCTGCAAAAATAAGAAATTTTCAAAATGGAAAGGATATATTCGAAAGATCTGAAGTGCCTCTTCACATTTTTAAAAACTAATATAAATGATCGATTTCCGACATAAGTGAAAAAGAGATGTTAATGAATTCCAATTAAATAGTTCAATTTATTATTATTATTATCATTATTAAAGTAATTAAACAATAATATTGTTGGCTCTATTTAGTGTCCAAATTATTGAGTGGTGTGAATAAATAATTTAATATAAATCAGCACAAATAAAATGAAAAAATCAGTGAGAGAAATTTTAAACAAGGTTAAGTAAGGCTTGAAATTAACAAAAATAGACAAAACTGAATAGGAAAGTATTTTATGAACGTATTTGATTACTACATCCTTGTAACTAATAATTGTCTTAGAAAATAAATGATGAAACTATAAGCTCTTCCGTTAGAATTTTACAGATCAATAATTGAAACAAATCGATAAAGAATCTTCTTCAAAAATAATAATAATCAAAGTCTTAAAAATATCAATCATTATCATCAGATTTATTAAACGATTGAAAGATATGGAACCATCATAGAAGTAATAAATTAACCAATGGTCCATAAAGATTTTAGTACGAATAATCAGGATCAATCCAAACTGTAAATTTGTACAGAACACAAAAAGCACTGTGAAAGTGATAAAGTTGAAATTTTATCTTAAGAAATTACAGCTAAATCCGCTATTTGTGAAATTACTCTAGTAAGAACAGAAGAAACTCAAGTCTTATTATGAACTTAGAAAAATTTAGAAATAATTTGGATAACATTAAGAAATTAATCAATACAGTATGGAATCATTCATGAGAGAAAAAATGGCTATACAAAGCCGAGAAATTGACAAAAATTTTCATTTAATCTGAGACACAAAAGATATTTTGTGAATCAATTTACCTTTATCTGTTGCTTCAATGTCATAACGACGAGCATGAGGAAATATATTACAAGAATGGGCCAAAAAACAGGAACATTAAATGCCGGTATAAATGTGCAAACTAACGCCAAAATCGATGCTTTGGAACTGGCCAGCCTGAACGATATTAATAATCAATATTTTAAAAAATTAGAGTAAAAACAGCACAAACTTACCAAAATTTGAATTCTGGCAGCCGTCTAATAAACGGTCTGTATTCTCCTCGTGAAGTTGTAGGAAGACTCGGCTCTTCGTCTGAAATATATGTCAACATTCGGATTAAAAATAGATTAGCAATTTTGAAAACTTTGGTTTAAATTGTGTAAGAAATTTTCAATAAAGATCATTTTACACTCTTGGAGATAGATGTGGCTGAAAAATATCATAAACACTGCTTTTTGTGGACCAAGTCCATCATTTTTCAGAAATCAATGTCCTTATTTTCGGTTTACTGTCACATGCAATATCAGATCGGTATTCAATAAGCCTGAACCAGCTCAATGCGCCCATCTTACATAATTGTGTACACTGTTTCAATACAAATTTAACATTCAGAAGAGTAAAGAGTTGACACGTATTCTTTTATGAATATGTGCTTCGTGAACATTTTATTCTGTCAAAAAGTGGCAGTATTAGGTTGAAGATACATACTTGTGATATACACAAAAAACACTAGTACAATTTCATTTAGAGCTTTGAAACGATATAAAAGGTCAAGTTAACTTTTCTCAATTATCACAGCATTAATAGAAGATTTCGTGAGTTTTAAGAAAATCTATTGAATAACATTTATCAAAACGTTATACTTGTTACAATAGTAATATTAAAACAATTGTTATCCTTTAGGTAATCAATAGATTTTATAATTGCCTAATCAACCGTGGTATTCACCAATTATTTTTTAAATCCAAAAATCGATTATCACAAGTCATTTTGTCTACAAAAATGAAGCATGCTAATAGAAAACATGAAATCTTCAGGTTGTTACATGATCAATTCCAAATGGAAGTCCACATCAAATTACTTTAAAGTTCACTGCAATAACTTTGTTGATAAATAAAAGCAGATATTTATTAAATTAATTTGATTAATTAATCAATTTGAATATGAAATAATAAACACAAAACACACACAGAAATAGTGGCGGAAATTGAATTATTTACTACTTCTAAACTTATCATTTCTATAAAACGAGAATAGACAGAATCATTCAGTAATAGGAAAAAAATGAGCAACGCTGTTGACGTTAACTACTTCCACTTAATTATAAGACTTATCGATTTCAATTTTTTAAAATTAATCAAGTAATTACAAACAATATTTTGTTTATAAAAATAAAAACATCAACGGGTAAAACTCATTAATCTTACCCGAAAAACTTGTAAAAGCCGGATCTACTCGTGGCGACAAAAATGCAATAAACAGACTTAATAAATAAATTCCTAAGGCATAAGCAATGACAAAATACCCCTATCACATGAAATTGAAATTAACAAAAAACTATCATCTTTACTTGACTAAATACGATTCTTGCACAAAACGTTCCAAACAAAACGAAAAACATAATCCATCGAATTGAATAATATGGGGTTAATTTATCCAAGAATGTTTGATATTTCTGAATTGAAAATTATTAAAATTTAATAAAAATGTGTTAATTATCTTACTGAATATATTCTTTTAAAAATTTTAGAGCACCAACTGTCTTGATTTAAGGATGAATTACTATCGTCGTCATTGAAAATGTCCATTTTTAAAGGTTATAATAACAATAATTATTTTATTTAATTAGAAAATTTAAAATATTTCAAAACTTAATACATCAAACAATTTTAATAAATGCGCTTTTTTAAACTTTTAATTAATGAATTAAAATATTAAAACATTAAATATTGATATAATTTTTCTTAATATTCCTTTAAAATATTATGAGACATTTTGCATTTTAAAATTAAAATCAAAAGTGAATTTATCAAATATTATCTTTTATAGACATTGAAACCTAATTGAATTGAATACTACTGTGCACTGACCAAATTGTTTAAATTCAACAGGGATTCAAATATTAAAGGTATTCAATTTAATATTTTTAATAGTATACGGTTGCTTAATTTAGACAGACTTTAGTGTATATAAATAATTATCACAGATTAATACACAAAAAATATTGAAATCTTTCATACATGAAATAAATTAACTAGCAAATATTTTTTTATTAAAATATTGATCTGTAGTGGTTGTTTTCAATTTACTTAACTTTTTGATAATACAATTTTGTTGTACATAATGGAATCATTGATGAAACAAAGTCATTTAAAGTTGCATAATCGTTTTATAAATTTTAACACTGCGTGGCCTTAGCAAATGATGGATTTATTTGCAAATGTACTTCATCAGCATCTTTATCTACAATACTATCATGTATAGGATTTATAGTCGTATCCTCCCACTACATCATCAATGGTATTATAAATGTTTATATATTCATTGATGATTAGATGTTCATTTAATCATAACAAATTAGCACGTGATTTTATAATGAAAATCCTTTCTATGTAATTTTGAATATCTATAATTTTATATCTATAACTTTAATGTTTTAAAAAATAATTTTTCTTTATATATGTAAACAAATTCAATAATTTCGTGTTTTAGGGTCATATGTTTTCTCGTTTTTTAATAACTTTTTACTATTCTAATGCTAACTATTTATTTAGCTGGCATCCTTAAAAATAAATAATTGTTGTATTTTAAAATATTAATGAAAATGTAATTGTATTTTACTTACTATTCAATCGCTTCTTTTCATTTTTTTGCATTATATTTAAAGTTTTCTTCGTAAAAGAATCAAAGTATTGAGCATTTCAAAATTGATTCTTTCTTTCTTTTACGAAACCGAATGGGTTAAAGGAAATAGAGATTTTACTTCAAACATTTAATTCATTTTCCATCTATTTTTTAATTTATTTTTCAATCATAATTTGACCTTGATAGGATGTGAAACTTAAATAATTTTAAAAATTCTTTTCTTAAAAAGAATAAATTCTATCATGCATTGAATATTTTTGCATTAGAACTAATCTTCATCGAAACAATTCTATAACATAAATCTCAAGTAATTTTATCATTAATGTCATTGCCATTTAGTTCCCATTCAACGTCTTAACATCTCATTATTCTGTTAATCTGGAGGTCACTCATCATCTGTAAGCCCTGGTTTATTGAAATAAAAAAATTTTATTTACTAATCCGCAAAAAAATCACTAACCTTTTTTATGTACATTGTTGTATGAATTTTATTTTTGGATTATTTATTTTATTCCATATTTAATTTAGTGGTTCTGTTCTAAACGAAATAAATAAATTTCAGAATGGAATATTTTCGATAATACAACTTGATGTATTAAACTTATTAAGGGTTTTGATGATCATGAATAGTAACAATGTAATTCCGTGAAATGTGAAATCTCAAGTAGTCTAATTTGTACCAAAAACCATTAGCCCAGCTGTGGTGTAGTGAACTTAGTACCAAGGTCATTTTACTTATATTTGACCTTGGATTCAACCAATTTTAACATATAAAAGAATTTCTGAAATTGCTTGAATTCTTTTCATCAAAATGAATTATTATGATGATGGAAACCTTCTGATGTATCAAGTTCTCATCATATCCAATTAAGATATAAGATATGAACAACCAAGCCACCAATTTCGTTTATAAATATGGAAATTTTCTTATGTACCTGATTGTAAATCTGTTAAATATATTGATGTTTCTTGAAAGGTGTGATATATACGCATGATTGGCAAGCAAAAATCTCAATCAAATTCACATTAATATAAAAAGTCTTGGTTCAGAGAATTGACAAGAGCTAATTTAAATTGTTTCCGATCGGCTTAATTAAATGACATTAATTATTTGCACTATGAAAATTCAGTTCACACCTGTTTAATTTAATTATGGACAAATAAGACAAATCTTATTTTTTTAATACATAATTACAATATTTAAGTAAATATATTGGAACTTTTATTCAACATTTTAATATGTTTTGAACATGACAACAAATTAATTTAATATTTAACATCTTTAAAATCAAATAAACACTAATTTGTCTTATTTTATATTCTTATAATCTATTGTTAAACATACAGGGGTCCCAAAAAAGACTGACATTCTAAATCATTTATAAAACATTTATTTATACAACATTGTAAATATTTTTTCATTATTTCAAGGTACATGCATTATGGAAACAAAATGTATTCCGAAATATAGTCTTATTCCTGCCAGCATATGTTGATTGTTTCACAGTGATTGAAGATAACGCGGCCATAAATTTTTTTGCGTTAAAAGCAAAGTATCATTGTGAGTGTGGATAGTGGCACCATCTTGTTGAAATCACATGTCAAATAGATCCATATGATCAATTTCCTTCCATAAGAAGCTTTTAATCATTTCACGATACAGATTTCCGTTAATTGAGACTGCTTTCCACTTGAATTTTGGATAAAGTTAGGCCAAATTACTTCTTTAGCTCAAAATTTGCACTAAATCGTGTCCGTTCAGGATACATCATATCTTCATGCACAACCTTTGGATTTTCCGATCCCAAAATTGGACATTTTAGTCTGCGGCCATGAAGATGGAAATGCGCCTCATTGCTAAAGATGATTTTTTCGAAAGTTGATCAACTTTTCTATTATTTAAAAATCAAGATACATTAATATATACCATAGATACTATATATACTAAGATACTATACATTATTTTGATAAGTACCACAATATCAATATAGCCTTTCAACTGAACAAAAACAGTGGAATCATTACAATCATCAAAGCTAGAAATAAAATCACAATCTTTGACAAATTCGCAACTCACCTGCTATGTCCATACTTACATGAGGAAATCGGGAGAAAGATGTTTGAGAATTGGGCTAACTTGTGCAGCGCAGGAATACTGGCTAAAACAATTGTCCCAAATAGTCGCCTAAACAAAAAACTGATGAACAGTACAGATGAATGGTACTTTATTCAAAAGTATCGGACTAATTACTTACCAACCAATAAAAAATTGAAAAAGGCCGGCAACTATAGAAATTGCTATGGGAAGGAAGAAACTGCCTCACACGCCTTATGCAGCTGCATCTACATAATGCCTATGGTACGAA